>VATE01000055.1:39420-66028 GCA_008065195.1 Metschnikowia amazonensis | reverse complement strand
ACTCTGAAACATGTGGCACTTATGTGTAATCCTGCATCTGGTCGCCATCCTGCATATACCATGCTCACATATTCATCACCATGCTCACACGTTCAACACATACCAATATTTCAAAATTATTCATACCAATATTTCAAAATTATTCAAACTAGTGCCACAAAAATATTCAAAGCAAATGCAAAATGTTTCACCCAACTTTAATTCAAATTAAATATTCTGAAATCTTCATTTGGAGAATTGCTAATTTATACTATTGGAGTCTTCTCATCAACGGGCAAACAGACAAAACTAAAGTAGTTTTCATGATATGCTGTATGTTAAAACATTTATTTGGTTTGAATAATTTTGAAATATTGGTATGAATAATTTTGTCGCACTGGTATGATAATTTTGTCGCATTGGTATGAATAATTTTGAAAAATACTGTATCTTGACCCAGAACAAGCTAGGTAATTGTTGACACTTTTAAACCTTTACTTTTTAAATCTTCTTTAATCCGTTACCTTTACCGTTACCTTTTGAAATTTTTCTTTTTAAACCTTTACCTTTAAACCTTTACTTTCTAAACTTTTTCGTTTACGTTTTGAAGCTTTAATCTTTACCTTTACTTTTACCTTTACCTTCACCTTTTAAACCTTTACCTTTACCTTTACCTTTACCTTTACCTTTACCTTTACCTTTACCTTTACCTTTACCTTTACCTTTACCTTTACCTTCACCTTTACCTTTACCTTTACATTTTAAACCTTTACCTTCACCTTCAACTTTAAACCATTACTTTTTAAAGCTTTAACCTTTACCTCTACCTTTACCTTTAAATATTTAAACCTTTACTTATTGAACCTTAATTTATTAAACCTTTACCTTACTTTTTAAACCTTTACCTTTACCTTTAAACCTGTTATTTTAAATCTTTAAGCTTATACTTTTTAAACCTTTACCTTTAAACCTTTACTTTTTAAACCTTTACCTCTACCTTTAAACTATATTTTTAAACCTTTACCTTTACCTTTATACCTATAAGTTTTAAACCTGTACTTTTACCTTTGCCTCTAAACCTTTGGAAGATTTTAAATTTTTAATAGTATCATTATAATGAGGATCATTACAATATCTATTAATATTAATATTATGAGACATAATCATTTCATAATTTATTTCTTTAGATACTTTAGTTAATTGGTAATGACTATTAAGTGTTTTTAAACCTTTACCTTTTCCTTTAACTTTTAACCATTACTTTTTAAACCTTTACTTTTTAAACCTTTACCTTTAAAATCTTTACCTTATGAAATCTTTACCTTTACCTTTACCCTTTTAAACCTTTACTTTTTAAACCTTTACTTTTTAAACTTTACTTTTTAAACTTTACTTTTTAAACTTTTAAACTTTTAAACTTTACCTTTACCTTTACCTTTGACTTTACCCTTAAACCTTTACTTTTTAAACCTTTACCTTTACTTTTTGAACTTAAACAAATACCTTTAATCCTTTACCTTTACCTTTACCTTTACCTTTACCTTTACCTTTACCTTTACCTTTTCCTTTTCCTTTTCCTTTTCCTTTTCCTTTAAGCCTATACTTTTTAAACCCTTACCCTAAACCTTTACTTTTTAATCTTTTAATCTTTACCTTTACCTTCACTCTTTAAACCTTTGCCTTTACCTCTACTTTTTAAACCTGTGCTTTTTAATCCTTTATCTTTAATACTTCACCCATGTTTACCTTTACCTTTAAGCCTATACTTATTACACCTTTACCTTTACCTTCACTTTTTAAACCTTTACTTTTTAAATCTTAACTTTATGAATCTTTACCTTTTCCTTTAAGTCTATACTTTTTAAACCTTTACTTTTACCTTTAAACCAGTACTTTCAGAACCTTCCCTTTATAAACCTTCACTTTTAAACCTTCACTTTTAAACCTTCACTTTTAAACCTTTACCTTTACCTTTACTGTCAGAATCCTTGATTACACAATACTTGTTTGTTCATTGTATTCGTTGATGATCCCTTGAAGAAAGAAATCAGGTCTGCTTACATGGACTTTCAGGATGTCGAAGTGTGGCTCCATCTGGGTGAACTAGTTGCCTATGCTTCGTGCAAGCGGTAGGAGGGTATGAATGGCATACAGGCTTTTTCATAATTATTCATACCAATTTCAAAATATTCACCAGTGCGACAAAATTATTCTACCAAATGGCATAATGTTTCACACCAACTTTTAATAGTTTTCAGTAATAAGATTTTTATATCTTGCTGATTACTATTACATTCTTTTCTTGAAGTCTTCCAATCATTGGTCGAAACAGACAAAACTAAAGTAGTTTCCATGTTATGCTGTATATTAAAGCTTGTATTTGGTATGAATAATTTTGAAAAATACTGTATGCCGTGATTCTGAGTAAGAGACTGGCAGTAGTAGGAAGACTATTCAGGATACCCAACTTCTAGGCAGCAGAGCTCGGCTTTAGTTGCCCAAGGTCACATCTAGATCGAACAGCGTAGAAAATCTTGTGTATGGGTAGTGTGCTACTCATACCTTACCAACCTTACCTACCTTACCTACCTTACCTACCTACCTACCTACCTACCTACCTACCTTACCCTCTCCCACTATCTTCACATCCCTGGAAAACTTCACTGCTTCAACCTTGTTGGAAACAGAATCAGTACAAATCTCAGGCATATTGGGCTCAGGCCCCTCCAACACTCCCTCCAAAAAGTCATCGCTAACTCGGCCTAGAATCACCGCTAAAATCACTAGAGCTGCTGGTTTGGACATCACCAACATATTCTCCTTGCAAAATGTACCGGCAACACACAAAGGACATCCCCATAAACATTCGCATTCTTGGATGCGCTCAAACGTTCGCATGAGAATCTCATCAATATACTCAAAGGTCTTACCAGCCATTCCTGAACCGCTATCGCCGCCTTTGGAGTCGTGGAAAATGAGCCTTGGTGGTCTTCGTCTGAGACTTTGTCTTTGAGCAAACTCCTTTTGCGGTGCCTTGCACTCAGTGGACAATTCTGAATCTGTTCCGTTCAGCACAAACTTGGCATTGGGATTGGTGGTTGCTCCTCCGCTAATGAAAAGAGGTAATATGTTCATGACACCGTGCTGAGCCGCATGGATGCCGCCTGCAGCATTGAGTTTCTTTTCCTTGATGATTTCAAGGGCTTGGTTTGGAATATCAATCCAGAACCCTTTGGACCGGAGCACCACCGGTGGGTTTTTGACCTCCACCGCCTCCAATATCTCTCCGTTTCGGTTGACTTTGAAATAGCCGAAAACAATGATTGTGGTTTGGATTTTCCCATAGAAAACTGGCAAATCTGACCGCTGGTCCTGCACATGGAGCTGCTTGACCAACTCGATCTCGAGCGGATCCACATCAGAAAAATCTCGCTGTTGCGTGGTCCACGTGACTTGCACCCGAACCACCTTTGCATAGCGCCCTTGGGTATTGAATTCCTTGACCAAATACGGGAATCCCTGGTGGAGAAAAATGCCTCCTTCGTACAAAGTAAAGCTTGTTCTCAGCTCCTCCACCTCCTCGATGATGGTATTTTTGTTGTGCGTGATGTCCACCACCGCATACATGTTCTGTTCAATGGCTCGCAACGACACTTTCTCCGCGGGCCACGGTAAATAGCTGGGATGTGTCCGAAAATCGCCGTTATCATCAGGACATAGTTTATCGTTGACTATAGTCAGCACTTTGGCAGCCATGACGTCATTGGACGAAAACCAATGGCGGTCCTCTTCCAATCTGAAAGGCCATTCAAAAGCCGCGCACTGCAAATGCATGGAAAGCACCATTTGGTTTGACGAGCCATCCAAAAATCCATCGATCATGAGATCTTCGTATGATTTCTCGCACAACTCTTCCAGGTTCCGAAGGTAGTACCTGTCTACTGGCGTATTTCCGCACACCAATATGGCCAAACTGCCCTTGGATGACTTTCCTCTTCCACCACGGCCAAACTGCTGGTGCAAATTCAGCTTCAGGATTGGAAATCCACACGAAATCACCACGTCCAAGTCGGAGAGGTCGATGCCCAATTCAAGAGCATTGGTGGCCACTATGGCCCGGAGATGGCCGCTGAACATTTTTTGCTCGATTGCTCTGCGGTCACTTTTGGAGTATCCTCCTCGGTACGCCATGACATCATGTTCACTCACCGGGTTGCCATCTTTTTTGTTGTTCTGGATGAGGAGCTTCACCTCCTTGATGAGAAGCTCGCACACGGCTCGGATGGGACAGAACACAATGGCTTTGATGGTGGCAGACGATTGAAGTAGGTGGACGAGGATCTTGGCCAGCTCGCCAATGATACTTTCTCGGGGTAGAAATGCCGACTGGATGGGCGATTGGAGCTGTAAATTCATGCTCGCTTCTTTCGCACTTTGGCTCGCTTCTTTCACACTTTGGCTTGCTTCTTTCACACTTTGGCTTGCTTCTTTCACACTTTGGCTTGCTTCTTTCACACTTTGGCTTGCTTCTTTCACACTTTGGCTATCATCTTCTCCTGCCTTCCTCTTTCGGCCATTGACCTTGATGAGTTTTTGGGGCAAGTCCCGCTGGCCATTTTTATTCATCAAAATTGGCGGCTCCCACATCACCATTTTCTTCTCAGTGCTCGGACTCCCGTCATCGTGAACATGTAAAATAGGCCTGGTGTGCGATATCGCGCAGAGCTTGCGAAAGCTCTTTTCTGGGTCTTCAATGGTGGCAGAACACGAAATGTAAATGGGAATGCCATCATTAAGGGTCAAGATCGACCGTAGACGGTTTAGCCGTGCCATCACATATGACACGTGCACACCAAAAGTGCCCTTATACACGTGCAACTCATCCAAGATCACGTACTTGAGGCAGTGTAGAAAGTCCAGCCATCCTTTCTGTTGACCGTAGTCGTTGGCACAATTTGGAAGAATGGAAGCGTGAATGGCATCTGGATTGGTGAAGATAATGTCTGCAGTATTCCGAATAAATGGTCTGTCTTTGGAAGGCGTATCTCCGTCATAAGTGTCCACGTAGATGCGCCGCTTCTGCGGGAGGTACGAGATGAGTTCGCGGAGATGCCTCATTTGGTCCTGAGCCAATGCTTTAGTTGGGAAGATGAGTAAAGCCGTGGTGCTTCTTTTCTTGGCATTAATCTCTGCATCTGTATCATTGAGTATGTCGTTTAAAATCGGTACTTGGTATATCAACGACTTGCCTGAACTCGTGGACGTCAGTGCAATCACGTGCTTGTTTTCCATGATGATGGCAGAAAGGGCCTGCGCTTGGTGGAGGTACAAGCCAGTATTCTCGATATCGACGCCTTTATAGTGCCACAATGCCTCGCTCAAATCCCGGTGGATGAGGCCTGGGGCCATGGGGACCATACGTGCGGCGCGTTGCTTGGTGAGAGTGTGTATCAGCTTGATTTGGCCCTTGAAAAGCGGCTCTTTTTGAAGCATTTGAAGCATTTCGGCGAGTTCAGGTTTTTCTCCAGTGATGGCGGCAGTTTCTGTGCTCAAAAGGGTTTCTGGATCGGCCAATTTGGGTGGCACCGGGATTTGCGCCTGACAACTTTCCACTAGCGCTTTCATGGGGGCTTCGTCCTCATCTACGCCCAGAAACAGCGCCAAAAAGCTATCAATGCATTCTCGAAACACCAGGTTTCTCGCATGTATAATTGCCAAGAGTTGCTGATGTGTAAGGCCGTCCAAGGACATTTTGCTGGAAGTGGAGAAAAACGGCAGAGGCAGTCTATCAGACTTGGACCGTTTTGAACTATTCTTGGGCCCTTTTATTTTGGAGCCAATCCCTTGCGTACGTACATCACAGAATTCGAAAATAAGCAAGTGCTTCTCTGGTTTGTTGAATGGAACCTCCCCAGAGGCTGCGTCGTAAGCATCATCAAGTGTTTTGGGCTGGTTCTGCTCGTAGCCTTTCAGCCATGAATACTTCACCTTTTCCACGTGCTCTAAAAGAAGCTGGTTTTCGTCGAAATAATCAAACGACACATCTCCTGGTGGCAATAAGTGCTTGATGATCTGTAGGTCGAGGGGCGTAAGGTCTGGGAGGAGCTTGTAGAGGTGGTCCACGGTGGGGATTGTCTGGGGCGAGAAGGCCTTAAGAAACGTCACATGGGTATTGATCTGGGTGAAATTTCGATAAAGTTCGGTGAAGAAGGGCGGCCACGGCATGATAGATGAACGAGATAAGAAACACGTGAAATGTGAGTCACGTGAAAACATTTGTCACGTGATGTGCCAATTATTTATCACGTGATGTGCCAACTACTTATCACGTGATGTGACACTTTGATGGCACGTGATGTCACTTTGTTATCACGTGATGTGACACTTTGTTATCACGTGATGTCACTTTGTTATCACGGGCTGTGTCACATCACGTGAAGGGGCGCATGCGCAGGGCGCCTCGTGTCATGGTTTCAGCGCAATATGAGGGTCCTTTAGCCTGTAATCTCTCATAAAACCTAAGATCCAGACTGTCATGACTTGAAGTGGTCATGCGTGACCACTTGAAACCAGGCTCTGCACCACGCGATGCGCACCGGTGTTGCGGCAATATTTCACTTGCCACGTATATAAAGCCAAATTCTCGTTGATTTCCTAACGTTACTTTTGCTTGAATAGCATTGCGAATCCTGCCACTCAGTGCATTGTATTATCGATCCCGCAGCTTTGTTCAACATCCCGCAGCTTTAATATCAACCCAATCTTTAATATCAAATCTAATCTAATACCCAAAAAAAATACGATCATGGGAAAACTCTCCACTCTCGTACATAAGTTTGACAATCATAGTATTTCCGCGTTTGCCTTGGCAGACGATGCAGTTTCCGAAAATATCACCAAGAAGCAGATCATCCAATCAAGACAAAATTTCGGAGTTAATTTCGGCAGCAGTTTTGTCCGAGAAAAATGGATCTTCCCTTCTCTTTTTTCCCAGACCAACGACACCGAGTTGCAAGAAACGAAAAGAGATTATAAAGCTAACAAGGCAGAAGCCAAGCAAAAGTTGGAGAAGCACTGGAAGTCATTTGCTACGGAAGATGACTGGAAGTGGTTGCAAGAACATGGAGTCAATTCCGTCCGTCTTCCTATTGGTTATTGGAATGTTGATGGGGGAAGGTTCACCAACGGTACGAAATTTGCTGAGGTCGCAAGTGCCTATGAGAACTCGTGGAAAATCATCAAGTCGCACTACATTGAACCCGCAGGAAGATACGGTATTTCCGTGTTGATCGACATGCATGGATTGCCTGGAGGAGCCAATAATAATGACCATTCAGGAGAAACAAGTGGAGGAAAAGTTGAGTTTTGGCAGTCTCCGGCTTTTCAGAAATTGGCCATTGAAGCCTTGCAATTTATTGCCAAAGACTTGAAGCATTATGATAATATTGCAGGAATTCAAGTGGTCAACGAATCAGAATTTTCTAATTCGGGTACAGCTCAAAAACTGTTTTATGCGGCAGCTTTGAAAGCCATCCGTCTGCAGGACAAGTCGGTTCCCGTGGTGATTTCTGATGGTTGGTGGACTGACCAGTTTGTAAAATGGGTTCAAAAGGAACAGGGCCAGAATTCCGCAGGTATTGTCATTGACCACCATGTGTACCGGACGTTTTCAGAAAAGGACAGAAGTAAGGATGCTGAAAGTATTATTCGTGACTTGAACGGTGATCTTCTCACAAATCTCAACAATGGAGGTTCGGGCGTGGATATTATGGTTGGTGAGTGGTCTAACGTTCTTGACGTCAACACTTGGAAGTTGAGCGGTGTGAATCCGGGAGATTCCAAAAATCAGAAACGGCTTGATTTAATCAAGAAATTTTCCCAAGAGCAAACACGTTTGTTCCGTGAAAGAGCATCATTTGGCTCATATTTCTGGACTTATAAATTCGAGTCTGGTAATGGCGGAGAGTGGGATTTCAAGCAGCAAAGCAGCACCTTTACGGTTCCGCGCATTACAGTTCCCGATCAGGCAAAGTTCAAAGAAATTCTCGACCGTGAGTACAAGAGTCACGTGGACTACTGGAAAAGAACCAGTCCGACTGGAAAATTTGACCATGGCAAGTATAAGGAGGGTTTCACGACTGCATGGAACGATTCGGTGGAGTTTGCCAAGGCCAAGGCACTCATTGGGCGCAAACAGGCGGTGAAACTTGCCAGAAAACGACAAAGCATAAAGAAGTATGGTAAACTGGACTTTTTCTGGGAATGGGAACAAGGTTATGATAAGGCAATTGATGAGTTTGCTAAGAATGTCTATAGTGTTTATGGGGTGATATGAGGAGTGAGGTCAGATATTAGTGCTTTTGGTGTCATTTGAAGCTGGGTGAAATTTGAGAAATGGATATTTGAGAAGCATCAAGGAATATGAAGCATTAAGGAATATTGAGGTTGTATGAAGGAATATGAAGATAAATTAAGAATTTGAAGATATCAAGGAATATGAAGCATTAAGGAATATTGAGGTTGTATGAAGGAATATGAAGATAAATTAAGATATATTTGAAGATATCAAGGAATATGAAGATAAATTAAGGAATATGAAGATGCATTAAGATATATTCAAAGTTGCATCAAGAAATATTTAAAGTCGCACCAAGAATATCCAGTTGCATCAACAAATATTCATTTAAAGTCGCAGGTTAAAATCAAACTGTTAGATATTGCAGGTCAATCAACAATTGGGTCATCTGAAGTTTTCAGGAGGCACGGGTGCCCGCTCAAACAGACTACAGATAAAGTCTCATGAGGTACAGGTGTCCTCCCCAAATAAAGATGACCCTACCATTGTTATCCTGTACACAGTGCAGCAACCTTCAGTGTAATTCACCCTGCGCCCACCTCGTAGTTTGATGCTCATCGGCCGCTGTAATTAACAGGCTCTTTGATAGCTCAATAGACACCTAGTACTAAATTGTTTGAATCTGGTACAGATTCTAGGCTCCATTTCTGCCATGGTCCGCGGCCAAGTGGCTCTCCGCAACGCACTTTTCATCACACTACCTTCGTTGGCCATTGCGCTATCTTAACGCAGTCTTTATACTCTGAGTGGCCGGTGACTTCTTTTATACTTCAGTCCCCTTCTGCTTTTGCAGCTGTTGTAATGCTTCGCACGTGCATACCCCTTGATGTTTCAGGTGCCTCTGTGCTTCCCAAAGTGTTTTGCAGCAGACCAAAACGAGCATAACCAGTACCGTGCATCTGCACTGTTCCGGCCTCGCACCCCTCCACATGCGTCACCCCTATATAAACTCGCGCTCGCCACTATTATCTTATCTGCTGATATTGGTATTTACTCCTCATAAAAACACCCACCACGTCAGCTAATACGGTTTAAGACTACTAGAAATACATTCACCACTATGCAATTCTCCAGCCTCTTGGCAATTGCCTTGGCACTTCTCGGTGCCGATGCCAAAGTCTTCTCCACCAACTTGAAGAAAATCCCCGTGGAGGAGTCCCTTGACGCCGCCCACTTCGACCAGTACACGTCGTCTTTGGCCGACAAGTACACGACTACTTTCTCGCATGCCAACCGCCCTGAGGGCCAACAGGTGGCGCAGATTCCATTCGTGGAGACAAGGTCCAATCACGAGGCCCCCTTGACCAATTACTTAAATGCTCAGTACTTCACCGAGGTCCAACTTGGTACTCCGGGCCAAGTCTTCAAGGTCATTTTGGATACCGGCCTGTCGAACTTGTGGGTGCCTTCGCAGGACTGTGGCTCTTTGGCCTGCTTCTTGCACTCAAAGTACGACCACAGCACCTCTTCTACCTACAAGAAGAATGGCACTGCGTTCCAAATTCGTTACGGTTCAGGGGCCATGGAAGGCTATGTGTCACAGGATCTCTTGACCATCGGTGACTTGGTGATTCCAAACCAAGACTTTGCCGAGGCCACGTCCGAGCCCGGACTTGCATTTGCTTTTGGCAAGTTTGACGGAATCTTGGGCTTGGCTTACGACACCATCTCTGTCAACAAAATCGTTCCTCCCATTTACAATGCCATCAACCAGGGGCTCTGGGACAGTCCCCAATTCGGGTTTTACTTGGGTGACACCCAAAAAGACGAGAACAACGGAGGTGTGGCCACCTTTGGAGGCTACGACAAGTCCTTGTTCAAGGGCGAGCTCACCTGGTTGCCAGTGAGAAGAAAAGCATACTGGGAAGTCAGCTTTGAAGGTATCGGATTGGGAGATGAATACGCCGAATTGACCAGCACTGGTGCTGCCATTGATACCGGAACGTCGTTGATCACCTTGCCATCGTCTTTGGCCGAGATCATCAATGCAAAGATTGGCGCCACCAAGACCTGGTCCGGCCAGTACCTGGTGGAATGTGAAACTCGGGACAATTTGCCCGACTTGACCTTGAACTTTGGTGGCCACAACTTCACGTTGTCTGCTCACGACTACATTTTAGAGGTGTCAGGCTCCTGTATCTCCGCATTCACGCCCATGGACTTCCCAGAGCCTATTGGAGACTTGGCTATTATCGGAGATGCCTTCTTGAGAAGATACTACTCGGTATACGACTTGAAGAAGAACGCCGTGGGCTTGGCTCCATCCAAGTTGTAAATCCAACTGATTAATAAATGGCAGATTAATAAATTTATGAGTTTCAAAGCCTGTAAAATTTTGTCCGTAAAACTGCTCAAGTTCTTAAGCAAATCGCCTTGCCCCTAAATATAGCCCCTTGTATGCCGTCCGATTGTCTGTCCTGCACACACCCGGCCGCATAGCCAGCCATCTATTTTGCACGTTTTGGGACAAATGACTTGCAGAATCCGTGGCATCGCCAATTGACGATTTCCGACCTGAAACAACAATTTAACTACACAATTTAACTACACAATTTAACTACACAATTTAACTACACAATTTAACTACACAATTTAACTACTGATCTGAACCATTTAACTACTGAACTGAACCATTTAACTACTGATCTGAAACATCGAAACAACTACTTGAAAATCTAATTCAATCACTCACTATTCTCTGAATTGGATTGAAATCAGCTGAATATTTCAACCGTCTACTTGACTATGAGCCAGCTGTCCAAAGAATGGCGGCGTTATATGGCCGAGAATGTGTCATCTTCAGAAAGTCCAACTGGAAGCTCTCTTTCCAGAGGCCAGAACCAAGAATATCCCCGTCTCATGAAAAATATTCCAGAGACTCATGATCAAAGCAAAAACCATAACCTCCACACCACTCATGCTCAGAATCTCATGGAAAAACGTGGCAGAAATCACTCAGCTTATGATTCTGTTGATGGCTCCGACCTCTCGTTGGGTCTTCGGAACTCCCACCTTCTCTCTAGTCCCTCAGGACCACCACCAGTGTTGAAGCCTCACACCTTGAAAAAACAAGACTCGCATCCAGAGTCCCATTTGCATGAGACTCGGCCTGATCTGCTCATCCAGACTGACCACACAGAACTGTCGGAGCTGGTCGAGATCTCGCTTCCATACTATAACATTTCCAATTATAGTCAGCTGGTCAACACATTCAGCATGCTTGCAAGAATAGAGAGCAGGTCTCATTATAGCCAAAGGCTGAGGCCGTCCTGTGCGCTGCTGGCCAGACTGGGATCTGCCAAGTCTCTTCCCCAATCGTTGAAGCACTCTTCTCTCAACCAGGTGCCTCCTCAATTCTCGCAATTTATCCTGGATCAGAACACACTTCACCCCAGAAGCCCTGCGAACCACTCCAGCTCGGCTGACCCATGGGATCGAACTGAAGGTCACCAAAATAATGGTCATAATACGGGGGAAAACGGGAATGAGACAAAGCCAAACAGCAGCCGCACCAAGAAAAATCCTCGCAACAGAGACATCTCCAATCTGATGGATTCGCAGGCCACCATTTTTTCCACCAAACCTGAGGAAATCTGGGGAACCGAAGGCTCAAGGTGGGCAGGCAGGTCTCTTCGTCGGGGCAAGTCTCTTCGGCGAAGATTAACTTCCCGTAGAAGAGTATCTTCACGGAAAAACGAATCGTCTGAAAATCCTCAGAGCTCTCAAGATACCGCATCCTCGTTGAAGAGGGCCAAGGCCGTTCGCTACACCGGAAAAACTCGCCAGATCCGCATGTACATGCGGCAATTGTACTACCGGCTCAAGAAAAGGCTTGCTGCGGTATTCACGTTTTCTGCTGGTCCAAAAAGAGCCACGTCAACGGTGAAGATGCAGCGCCTGAAGACTTTGGTGCGGAAGAACCGGGCCAACCCCCAAAACCCATTGGTGCGCCGCAACTTGGCCCTCATTCTGGGCCCACTTGAAAACCCCACATTCACAGGAGCCCAAAGAGTGGATCATTTGACCGATGACTTGAAAAGATCGGCTGGTGCCGAAGTTAATCCCCAAATTTCCGACCTTTGCAATGAGCAGCTCGGTAAGTATAACCACTTGTCGAATTATCTCCAGGAACAACGACAATTGTCGCAGACCGTGGCTAACCCATCGCTGGCTCTTCTTTCGGAGGCAAGCTCAGCTCCTCCACCTCCTCCTCATGGCCACGCTTTCAAACATAAAACCCCAAGGGAAATACTGCAAGCTTTCCCATCATGTGACCCGGCGCTCATGCAGGAAACGCCAGCTAGTGTGGCCGAACGACAACAATTTCAAAACACCTGGAAGTCGTATCTCTCCAACGTGGTGCTGCAGCGGATACGCTTGAGGCAAGAAATCTTCCTTTTCCAAACGATTCTTGCCAACCAGCCTGTGCCGGACCATTTTGCTCGCCGTTCCGACGACATTGTCTCGGACATTTTGCTGAGACATTCCACTCTCGGCAACGAGAGGCCTGTGCCAAAACAGGCAAGATTCTCCAGCTCTGGCTCTTTAGAAAAGAGCATGCCTCGCTTGCCTAGTGCTGTGCCAATCAAGGCAGAAAGTGAGTTTGACAATTCGGACCAAACTATAGATAGTACTGCATATTTGCCGTCGATCGATTCGTCCGAAATGAAATCCATTTCCTCAAGATCTGACGACGACAATGTGCTGGAGTTCCAAAAAGTGCTCAATCGCCGGTCCATGCTTGGTGATATGCTCAGTTACGACTCTGACGAGTTCGATTCTGAGGATACTTTGGACATGACCGAGACCGACACCAACACCACTTCACTGCATTCCATGTACTCCAGCTCCAATGCTGCAGCTTCCAATAGCGTACTTGTTGATGCCCAAAAAACTGTTGTGGAACGGTACGGAACCGTGTGTCGACGCCCTGCCATGCCCAGAAGAAGAAACACTGACAAGAGTTCTGTATACAGCTCCAGCATCCAGGACTCCACGTATCTCATTACCCGGTCACCAGGGATATCCAATAATCTCTGTGGAAAGACCTGAAGATATGGACTGTGTATGTACTTTTTTATATGCATAAGTAAATCCATTAATTAAGAACATCGAATAGATTGCTTAAACAAAGAAATGCATGAACATAATGAAATGCCAAATCAACTTCAATAATAAAAGCTAGATTTAGATAATAAACCCAAGTTTTTATTGATTGATTCCATCAAATATTATTATTTGTATTGATTGATTCCATCAAATATTATTATTTGTATTGATTGATTCCATCAAATATTATTATTTGTATTGATTGATTCCATCAAATATGATTATTTGTATTGATTGATTCCATCAAATACAATTCTTTGTTACTGATTGATTCCATCAAATATGATTATTTTATAGTTATCAACCACTGATCGTAAACTGAAGTTCTCATATTTCTCACCAGTCAATATCCATGCTGATAGATTCCAATATCCTTTCAAAATAACACCCCTTCCAAAAAATTAGAATCTAATCTTCGTTTCTTGACTAGTGTATATACTGGGTAATCTGTCAATGGCAGGAACCCATAGCTATCTTATATTTTGAAGAGTTCCGGCATATGCCATTTGGCTGTTTCATATCGCAATGCAGATCCAACCACGGCGCTCTTCGGGCTAATATGGGCCCATACTGATGTAGGTAAGGTGTCATATAATATCTTGCTCTGATGGGACTTTAGTCGTACAGGTTGCTGTAATTGGAATCCGTGAGTAGTGTGATAACGAAGGATCTGACATTGCTGGAATCATTGCCATTTATAATAGACTGTGAATAGAATGTTAAATGTGGAAGGAATGATATAAGCCTTTTCTAACATTTCTAGATCTTTCCAAGGATGCTGTTCTCAATCGCAAATTTTATGTTCTCACTTTCAGTGGAAAATGCCTTTTTATATACTTTACACCCGCGTTTCAGCTTTTGCAACCACACGGCCCCAAACTGTAAGCTGCAGATTTCCGTACCCCAATAATCTTTAAATTGTGGAGCTACTGCAGAAAGAGTGTTTTTAAAAATATTCAACCTAGTGCGACGAAATTATTAAACCAATATTCAAAATGTTTCGTACCACGCAATCTTTCAAACCAAATGATAATATTTCACACCAACATTTAACATATTCAGTAATCAGAAATTTTATTTCTGGACGATTACATATATTCTTGGAGTCTTCCAATCAACGGCCAAACGGACAAAACTAGAGTAGTTTTTATATTATGCTGTATATTAAAACTTTTATTTGGTTTGAATAATTTTGATTGGTATGAATAATATTGTTGCAGTATGAATATTGTTGCAGTATGAATATTGTTGCAGTATGATGTATCACAGGAATAGAGGGGCAAGAGAAAAATTAAACTTAGTCATGTGACTACAACAACAATGCAGCAAATCCTAAAAAACATGCACTAATGGCGTTCTTGGATGCCCCATTGAATGACGAAACACTTGGAGCTGTGACAGTGCCAATGAGGGTCTGAGTTACCAGACTTTGGCTTAGTCGCATTGGTCTGTATTTCAAAACAAAGGGCAACAAAAAGATTGCAGCACCACAATTTCACACATGGTCTCCCACTGCATTACTCACTGTGGCCCTAAGTGGCTTAACTAACGTTGATCGGACGGGAAACAGTGGTTTCCACTTGGTATGGCCGCAAGCGAAAGTCAATTTTTGCGCATGATTACATCATCCAATATTATAGATGGAAAGAGCAAACACTTCTTTCAACCCAATCCACACATTCACCTGTTTCAAAATGTCGAGACTACACTTCGCTTAACACATTCATCAGCTTCAAAATCTCGAGACTACACTTCGCTAACACATTCATCAGCTTCAAAATCTCGAGACTACACTTCGCTAACACATTCATCATAATTGAAGATAATATATACAGGAAAACCAAGACATTCATCTAGTTCTTTGGCTCAGAAGAGTCTTCGGAGTTGTTCTCGTTGTTCTTGTACAACTTCTCGAAGGCCTTCAAAGACTCGTTCTGCAAGTCCTCAGTCTTGGTCTTCAACTCGGAAGCATCGACCTCCTCACCAGCCTGGGCCTTAACTGCAATCTCTCTCAAGGAAGCAATTTGCTCTCTAAGCTTATCGGCATCGGCCTGGTCAATCTTCTCCTTGAATTCGTTCAAGGAGTTCTCGGTGTCATTGCACAATTGGTCGGCCCTGTTTGCGTTTTCAATGGCCTCTCTTCTGGCCTTGTCAGATTCAGCAAACTTCTCAGCATCTTGAACCATCTTTTCGATCTCAGATTCAGACAATCCAGAGGAGCCAGCCACAGTGATAGAGGCGTCCTTGTTAGAAGCCTTGTCACGGGCAGAAACCTTGATGATACCATCGGTGTCAATGTCGAAGGAAACTTCGATTTGAGGAACACCCTTAGGTGCAGGAGGGATACCAGACAAGGTGAAGTTACCAATCAACTTGTTGTCTCTGGTCAACTCTCTCTCACCCTGGAACACTCTGATCTCGACGGAGGTTTGTCCTGCAGAGGCCGTGGAGAAGATTTGGGACTTTTTGGCTGGAATGGTAGTGTTTCTGGAGATCAATCTAGCAAACACACCTCCCATGGTCTCGATACCCAAGGACAAAGGAGTGACGTCCAAAAGAACAACGTCCTTGACCTCACCGGCCAAGATACCACCTTGGATGGCAGCACCCATGGCCACAGCCTCATCTGGGTTGACAGCCTTGGAAGGCTCCTTGCCAAAGATGGACTTGACGGTCTCAACAACCTTTGGCATTCTAGACATACCACCCACCAAGATGACCTCGGAGATGTCGGAGGTGTTCAAACCAGCATCCTTCAAGGCCTTCTTACAAGGCTCAATGGTCTTCTTGACCAAAGGCTCGACCAAGGACTCGAATTGAGCTCTGGTGATCTTCTGGTTGATGTGCTTTGGACCAGAAGCGTCGGCAGTGATAAATGGCAAGTTGATCTCGGTGGACACGGTGGAAGACAACTCAATCTTGGCCTTCTCTGCAGCCTCTCTGATTCTTTGAATGGCCATTCTGTCCTTCTCCAAGTCAATTCCAGACTCCTTCTTGAAGGTCTCCACGATGTTTCTGACAACAGCAATGTCAAAGTCCTCACCTCCCAAGTGGGTGTCACCGTTAGTGGACTTGACTTCGAAAACACCAGCACCGATATCCAAGACAGAGATATCGAAAGTACCTCCACCCAAGTCGAAAACAGCAACAACCTCACCGTCGTTCTTCTCCAAACCGTAAGCCAAAGCGGCGGCAGTTGGCTCATTCACCACTCTCATGACGTTCAAACCGACAATCTTACCTGCATCCTTGGTAGCTTGTCTTTGAGCATCGTTAAAGTAAGCAGGACAGGTGACAACGGCGTTGTTCACTGGCTTGTTCATGTAAGCCTCAGCGGTTTCCTTCATCTTGTTCAAGACGAAACCTCCGATTTGTGGAGGAGAGTAAGTCTTTCCTCTGGCCTCAATCCAGGCATCACCATTCTCGTGCTTGACGATCTTGTATGGGACCTGGCTCAAGTCTCTTTGCACTTCCTTGTCCTCAAATCTTCTACCAATCAATCTCTTGGTGGCGAAAAGAGTGTTCTCTGGGTTGACAACGGCTTGACGCTTGGCAGGAATACCAACCAAACGCTCACCCTCTTTGGTGAAGGCAACGATGGAAGGAGTAGTTCTTCCACCCTCGGAGTTCTCAATGATCTTAGGAACCTTGCCTTCCATGACGGCAACGGCAGAGTTGGTGGTTCCCAAATCGATACCGATGACGGGGCCGCTTGGGGCAGAGGATTGAAAACGCACGAACCGCTTGGCAGCGTTCTGGCAGTTCTTTTTGGCAGCCAACATGTTTTAGAAGTTTAGTGGTGGATATTGAGAAGTTTTTCTAGGCGGTCCCGCGGTATAACTAGTGCCTTGGAAATTTTTCGCGGGTTACCCGACCGAGCCGGAGAACGTTCCAGAAAGTTCCACCGAATCGGGCCGAGCCCGAGTTCCCAACTCAAGAGATTTCTGGGTAATGCACGCTCCAAATCTGCCACTGAACACTCCACAACTGAGATGACTCCGCTATCTTCGGTTTTGGGAAAAAGGGCGACGCTTAGTCGTGGCACGTGGCACGTGACCACCGTACGGTTGCGAAAATGTCTCAGCAATGTCGCGAATGTCGCTCCTAGTTGCTATTGCCTGGAGGCTGTCGATAATAGTGGCCGATTCGAGTAGATTTCATGACTGTTAATGACAGACTACTCTAGTAGGTCACTAGGCAAGTGGCCATTCATCACCCAAGTAAGCGACTTGTCACCTCTAAACTCCTCGATGTAGTTCATGATCTCTTCCTGCGACTTGCCATACTTCTCCATGCCTCTCTCGATGGCATTGCACAATTTTTTTCTTCTTTGAAAACGCTTGGACTCCTTCGACCGGGAATCGCCTCTCCACTGGTGCTTCCCAAAACGCTCATCCATTTCCCGCAACGGAGGCTGACCACGGAAGCCCTTGGTGAACTCATCGTAGATTTCCTTGACCGTCATGGGGTTGTGTAGAAAGTCAATCTCCACCTTGGGCCGTTTACGGCCACTGATCTCGTTGATATTGACCACCTCGAGCCCGGGCATCGAAACCACCGACATTTCCTTTTCATCTTGGCTGAGATCCTGTTCCTCGTCTGCTTTCACCTGTGCTTGTTGAGAATTGGATGAGTGGCTAAGTTCGTCTTGGATCAGTTGGTCTTGTAGTTGCAGTTCTAGCATCTGGGGCAGGTTCTCATGGTGGGAGTGGATGTGGTGGCGCAGAATTGATTGTGGGGATTGGTTCTGTTCATTCAGGCCTTGGTTTTGGTGGGCTTGAAGCTGCTGGTTTTGGAGGCCTTGATGATTTTGATGGGCTTGATGATTTTGATGAGCTTGATGATTTTGATGAGCTTGATGATTTTGATGAGCTTGATGATTTTGATGGCCTGGAAGATTCTGATGGCCTGGAAGATTTTGATGGCCTTGGAGTTGGTTCTGATGGAGCAGCTGATTCAGAAGCGGTGAGTTGTGCAACTGCTGGTTTTGGTTCAGGTTTTGTAGTTGCAGCAGATTCAGGTTTTGGAGACTCAGGTTTTGGAGACTCAGGTTTTGGAGACTCAGTGGTTGAAGACTCAGTGATTGAAGACTCAGCGATTGAAGACTCAGCAGTTGAAGACTCAGCAGTTGAAGACTCAGCAGTTGAAGACTCAGCAGTTGAAGATTCAGTAGTTGGGTCTGAAGCAGAGACAGAAGCTGCTTCTCCTTATAGCGGAGCTTCCGCTTCTTCTCTGGCTTGGTCTGAGCCTGTACCGCTGCCTGGGCCACTTGGTGGATCTGACGGTCCATGTCTCCCGGTAAAACAGCCAGCGACTGGAGCGAGTCCGGAAGAGAGTCGTTCACAGAGTCGTGCGGGTCATCCACGCCAAACGGGTCGGACGTCTGGATCTCCTGAAGCAGCGCCACGATGGCCGTCACGTCCTTGTTGTGGAGGAGGTCTATTAGAAGCAGCGTGAGCTTCTCGATCTTCAGGTTCTGGAAGTCTAGCATATGGCGGAAGTAGACCAAGTCTTGGTTTATGGAAGTCACATCCTGCTCAACCTTGTGCACGGATTCGGAGAGCTTGAGCTGCGATTCTTGGAATGGGAGCATGGCTGCGGGAATGGGCGGGTTCAGCTGCGAAAACTGCTCCGACTCGTGAGCAAGCGGCGACATTCGGTGCACCTGGCGGTGGGAGGGGTTGTGTGGGAGGTGCAGGGCGAGCGCCAGGTTGCCAGACACCTGGGCCAAGGGCGAGTCAGCTGAAACCGCATCTCCGCGGGGGGAAGTTGCAGCCAGCGTTCGGAGTGCGTCCAAGGGCTCTAGGGGGGACCCGACTAGCGGCGCAGTCTGGATGCCGTTGGAGTTCATGGCGGTGGTGGGGTGGAGTGGAGGATGTTTCAGGTGCGTCGCGTGTCACGTGCGCTGCCCATAGAGTAGGAGCTAAGAAAGGCCAGGAGTTTGGAATTTCGGGGAAAAGGGGGAATGGGTGGTGATGTAGTGATGATAATATAGTGATAATAATGTAGTGATAATAATGTAGTGATAATAATGTAGTGATAATAATGATGGAGCAATTGTTGGTATTATTGAAGATGTGGAGTGTTTCTCACAGTAGTACTGCGAATGGTTTCAGAGGGGTATTAGAGTACTCACTATTATTCTATATATACACATATATTGTACTTATCTACACTATCTACTATTATTATTCTATATATACACTCACTATTTATATTTATCTACTACTCATTATTATTCTATATATACACTTATTATTGTACTTATCTACACTATCTACTACTCACTATTATTCTATGTATACACTCACTATTTATACTTATCTACACTATCTACTACTCATTATTATTCTATATATACTATTACTATACACTCATATCACTACCTAGATTACTCCTAATTACTATCTATACTACTCACTCTTGCCCTTGACCACTGGAAAGAGTGGCCTAATCTGGGGATGTACGGGTTTACTAGTCTATTTATACTACTGTAATCCAGGGATATACGATTTCTAGTTTATTATACTAATAATCCAGGGATATATGATTTCTAGTGCAGTACATATTTTAATCCAGGGATATACGATTTCTAGTCTATTATACTAATAATCCAGGGATATACGATTTCTAGTCTATTATACTACTCTGATCCAGGGATGTACGGATTTTAGAGCACTGTTTAAATGTTTTAGTTCATATCCTTCTCTTCGGTGATATAGGCTTCTAGCGGATATGACCACAATGATAACCAAAGTGCCTCCAATATATACCCATGTCTGACATCGTAGTTTCATAAAAAATGAGCATAAAGAGTGTACTAGCCACTGTTGTTTCATCTGCACCACGCATCCAAAGTGTATAGGCGCACTTATTGGTTGACATGACACTTCAATACAGACTCATTCTATATTATCTATATCTGTTTATATCTTCTATATCTATATATCTTCTATATCTATATATCTTCTATATCTATATATTATCTATTTCTATATATTATCTATATCTATATATCTTCTATGTCTTCTACATCTTCTATATCTATACTATTTTTATTATCTTTACAGAACATCAGTGCATCCCTATGGTCCTGCATGTACTACAACAATAAGCATACAATTGTTTGGCTAAAACAATCAGATGAAAATAGCTTTAAAGGCGAGGTGGCTAGATCGTTTAGATTACACAGCCTCAATCTAACTCTATTAATAAAGGAGTCTCTTGCACTTTTGGATGTGATCAAGAGTGAGCTAAGGGAACTCTTGATATAGTTAAACAGATAGATATAGAAGCGGGAAGTTTGCATGAAGTATGATTACTAAAATTAGATGATAGAAGACTGATAAAATTGATTCTGCGTATATGCCTCTGGGGTTAAGAGCCTAACATTACTTATGTATATATATCTTTATTAATCCCGGGATGTACGGGTTTATGGTTATCACTCTAATCTATACTCATACTCATACTCATACCCATACTCTATTTAAACTCTATCCAACTCTATACTCATACTCTTACTCTTACTCTTACTCTTACTCTTACTCTTACTCTTACTCTTACTCTTACTCTTACTCTTACTCTTACTCTTACTCTTACTCTTACTCTTACTCTTACTCTATTGAGGATTAGAGTTATGATCTAGCTAAGGCCTTGAGATAATAAATTACTTGAATATATAAAAGGTCCTTGATTTATTTTCCATGTTCTTTAATTAAAATGTCTAAAATTATTTTATCTAAACTTTCTATTTATAGTGCTCTCTGATTTTGACTCAGAATTTGCTTATTCTGTTGGTGTTTCCGCGCTGAGACAATACAGTAATGTTCAATATTATTCATACCAATGCGACAAAATTATTTATACAGTGACAAAATTATTCAAACCAATACAAGTTTTAATATACAGCATAACATGAAAACTACTCTAGTTTTATCCGTTTCGACCATCATTGGAGGACCCCTAGTATAGATCGCCCAGATATAAAATATCTGATTACAGTACTTTTTAAAATTATTCATACCAGTGCGACAAAATTATTCATACTAATATTTCAAAATTATTCATACTAATATTTCAAAATTATTCATACCAGTGCAACAAAGTTGTTCATACCAATATTACAAAATTATTCATACCAAGTACAAGTTTTAATATACAGCACTACTCTAGTTTTGTCCGTTTAGCCGTTAATTGGAAGACTCTAGGAATGGTATATAAGAGTAATCGGCCAAATAAAATTTCTGATTACTAAATTCCATTAAAGTTGGTGTGAAACATTTTCCATTTGGTATGAATAATTTTGTCGCACTGGTATGAATAATTTTGAAAAATACTGTACTGACATTTATCAAAAGTTGGTGTGAAACATTATCATTTGGTTTGAATAATTTATCGCACTAGTTTGAATAATTTTGAAATATTGGTCTGAAATATTTTGTCGCATTGGTTTGAGTAATTTTGAAAAACACTGTATTCATCTACAATGTTTTTCAAAACTATACAAACTAGCGCGCAAAATACTAGCAAACCAAGTCAAGCCACACTAGCAAAATTATACTGATAATTCAAATTTTTAATCACCTTGAGAATTAGTTGTACATGATGACAAGGAAAGTTCAGTTTGTCCATTTTGACGTTGATTAAAGGACTCCAAATTCAATACATGGGGCAATCCTAAGATTTCAGATATTAATTTTGAAAGAGTTGGGGTGAAACATTATGTCATTGGTTTGAAACATTGTGCGAAGGGTAACTTTGAATTATTGGATTTTATTTGCTAGTGTGGTTCGAACATTTGACCGCGCAGGTGGAATAGTTTTAAAATACCAATAATCATCTGATACATACAATACTATATCATATACTTATACAATACTATATCATATATTTATACAATACTATATCATATATTTATACAATACTATATCATATATTTATACAATACTATATCATATATTTATACAATACTATATCAATTATCTCTTAATTGTTAGGTCCACTACCCCTGTGCATGAGCCTGCTTGACAGAAGTTTGGCAAATCCCAGTGCCAGTCTGACCCAGAAATGGTACCTGAAACACTAGATGACCAGCTTAACTCCGCGATGTTGGGTCAGGCCATAACCGGAGTTATTAAACGGGATCAAAGATAACTGAATGGTGAATACTCAATGTAGAGTACAAATACTCATATCAATATTATATTCTACTCTACACTCTCTATACCAGTTTCCTTCCTCCTCTCCCAACCTAACTGCTCATATAATTTCGCTTAACATAATCGGGACTCTAGTTATGACTTGTAATATTATACTTCGTACTATAGTATATAGTAATTGTAATAGTGTTCTTTTGGTGCATTTATAGTATGTAGTGTATTCTTGATGATCTCATAAGAGGAGTTGTCTACTTATATAGTTTATTCCAGGATTAAACTGATGACTAAATATTCAGGAAGAGTAGTATGTGACAATAATTACTGTATTTTTGAGCTCTGACTTGTGGCAGTAAGGACTGTATTAATTAAATCAATCAGTCTGGGCAATTAATCACAGGAGTCATACCTGGGGGAACTTTACAATAGTAGTAGAGTAGTAGAATAGTAGAGTAAAGTATTATACTAGTAGATTAGTATACTAGAATAGTAGAGTAGTATAGTATTAGAATAGAGTAGTAGAATAGTAGAGTAGTAGAATAGTAGAGTAGTGTACTAGTATATTAGTATACTAGAATAGTAGAGTAGAATAGTGTAGTTTACTAGTGGAGTAGCATAATAGTGGAGTAGTAGAGTAGTAGAGTTGAAAAGTAGTATACTAGTAGATTAGTATACTAGAATAGTAGAATAGTAGAATAGTAGAATAGTAGAATAGTAGAATAGTAGAATAGTAGAATAGTAGAATAGTAGAATAGTAGAATAGTAGAATAGTAGAATAATAGTATAATATTAACCATATGAACCATATTCTGCTATGGATCTTATTAATTGTCGTTCGCCTGGTTCTAGTGGTCATGGTGCTAAATACAAACAGAGCTTGAGGGCAGAAAAGTCCACCTCCCAATGAATACATAGTGTTTGGAACGTCTTACCATAACCAGAATTGTGGTCAGAAAAGTTGTATGATAGATAAGAAGTCTCGATCGAAAGATTGAGTGAAGTAGTAGTAGAGCATTAGAGTAGTTTACTAGTGGAGTAGTATAATAGTGGAGTAGTAGAGTAGTGGAGTAGTATACTAGTAGAGTAGTAGAGTATTATACTAGTATACTAGTAGAGTAGTAGAGTAGTAGAATAGTATACTAGTAGAGTAGTGTAGTAGAATAGTATACTAGTAGTGTAGTGTAGTAGAATAGTATACTAGTAAAGTAGTGTACTAGTAGAGTAGTATACTAGTAGAGTAGTATACTAGTAGAGTAGTATACTAGTAGAGTAGTGTACTAGTAAAGTAGTGTACTAGTAGAATAGTGTACTAGTAGAGTAGTAGAGGAGTAGACTAGTAGACTAGTAGACTAGTAGACTAGTAGAGTAGACTAGTAGACTAGTATACTAGTATTGTTTCTGTTTCATCGCCATCCTCTAACAAAATCTTCTCAATTCCCTTTGGGTCAGGTAAATGATCTCTTTCATTTTGCATAATTGTTCAAAAAAAATTTATAAATTATAAATGTAGTTTACCGCACTCATTGATGTTAATGCCTGTAAATTTCTGGTTTCTCTCTTTTTAATACTACTTTTTCCTCCTTGATACTACTTTTCCCTCCTTGATACTACTTTTTCCTCCTTGATACTACTTTTCCCTCCTTAATAGCACTTCTCTCCTCAATACTCTCCTCCTTCCTTAATAGTACATAATTTCAACCTATTCATACCAGCGCGCAAAATGTTGCGAACCACACTTGCAAAATTTACCAACCAACACTTAAAAATCGTACACCCCAACAAGTTGTTGTATAGAGGATAACATAAAAACCAGTTAAAACCGTCGTTTCACTGTTGATTGGAAGACTCTGAATGTAATACATAAGGCAATTCTCTAAATATTAAATTCAAAATATTGAATTCCAATTAAAGTTGGGTGAAACATTATGCCATTGGTTTAAAAGATTGTGCGAAGTGGTACGAAACTTTTGAATTATAGGTTTGAACTTTTGATTTTTGGTTTAAACTTTTGATTTTTTATTCGAAACATTTTGCGCGCTGGTTTTAATGCTTTTGAAAAACTGTACTTCTCCTCCTAATAGAACTCCTCTCCTTCCTACGTAAAATATTCCTTGCTTATATTCTCTCTATTCTCCTTGTTATCTCTTGTTTATCTCTTGTTCATCTCCTTGTTTCTTTACTCCACTTGTATTCTTCCTCTTCTCTAATTTATTTCCTATCTAATCTCATTACCTTCATATCTAATATAGCACACTAATCTCTTGGATTTAAAATATCCAGCCGAAAGCCTTCTCGTAGAACCACTTGATATCCTTGGGGTTGCCCTGCGCATCTCTGACCGCACGGTCCTCCTCGTCCTGCGCACGGAACTTCTCCTCCTCCGCATCCACCACGTCTCTATAGGTGTTCAAGTCGATCTCGTCCACGCGGAGAAACCTCGTCTTGTACACCAACTTATAGGTAATGTACGCAATTAAGAACACGGGAAGCACAATGTAGCCCGTGATGAAGGTCTTGTAAGGGAACTCGCCCTTGCCCGACAAGAAAACCGTGTAGTTCTTGATGAGGATGATGAACACCGTCACGCCAAAGGCAATGTACGTGCCGTACGGCTGGAAAGGCGAGCGGTACGCGAGGTCGCGCTTGCGGTCAATGCCCTGGGCCTTCAAGGCCTTCATGAATCTCATGTGGAGCAAGAGGATACATGCCCATGTGATCAACCCTGTCAACGACACCATGTTGACAAAGTAGGTGAAGATCTCCGACGCCGACGAATCCACGGTCATGAAAGCCAAGCAGCAGAAGAGGAACCCAAGCAAAATGCCGTAGTAGGGCACACCCATACGGTTGGTCTTGGCAAAAAACTTGGGTGCGTAGCCTGCCACTGCGAGCCCGTAGATGGTTCTGGAGCAGATGTAGAGGTCAGAGTTGGCGGCCGACATCACAAAAATCAAGATACACGCGTTGACCACATGGTTCAAGCCTCCAATACGGGCATTGGCAATGGCAATGACAAACGGAGACGCAGATGCGGACGTGGAGTTTCCCTTGGGGTTCAAGAGCAACGGGTCGCGCGATGAAACACACATTCCCAAGAGCAACACCGACAACACGTAAAATACCAAGATCCGGTAGAATGTCAACTTGATGGCCTTGGGAATGGCCTTCCGGGGCCGTGCACACTCGGCAAACGTAATTCCCACCAACTCCGAGCCGGTGTAGGCAAAGATGGATGTGACAAGCACCGAGAGGAACGCTACAAAACGTCCCTTGGGGCCCTCAATCTTGATGCCCCGAGCAGAGTCCTGGTAGGTGTTGAATGCGCCAGGATTTCTCCAGAATTGGAAGCCGTAGCGGTGCTTGGTGGGGCCTCCGCCCAAAGCAATCACTAGCAAAAGGAGAATGAGCCCAATACACGTGAGCACCTTCAAGCACGATAACCAGAACTCAATTTCGCCAAAGAACCTCACGCCCAACACGTTGACCAACACAATCACAACCAAGAATATGGCAATCCACACTCCGGGGTTGACCTTATCCACCGGCACCCAGTAGGCCATGACCAATGAGCCAGCCACCAACTGGTTGGCAGGAAGCAATAAGTACTTGATCAAGTAAATGTAGCCACAAGCAAAACCAAGCGCCTCATCCACGTAACGCGTGAGGTAGCCTGCAAAGCCATCGGCCAAAGGGATAAAAGTGGCCACTTCTCCCAAGGCACTAAGCACCATAAACACCACAAATCCAATCATGGAGTAGGATACAAACACACCTCCAGGACCAGCAGACTTCAAGGCCGAGCCGGTACCGATCAAAAGACCCGTACCCAATGCACCACCAATGGCAATCATGGACAAGTGCCTGGCCTCCAAGGCCTTCTTCAACTCCTGGCCCTTTTCCACCTGTGAGTGGAGCTGAGGATTGGACATCTGCACCGAGAGATTGTACTCTGCAGTATGGCGCGAGAGCACATCATCGTAGTCGTGATTTTTCTCGAGATCAGTCA
>VATE01000055.1:5840-34989 GCA_008065195.1 Metschnikowia amazonensis | reverse complement strand
ATATCTGATTACTGATTCTATTAAAAGTTGGTGTGAACATTATGCCATTTGGTATGAATAATTTTGTCGCACTAGTTTGAATAATTTGAAATATTGGTATGAATAATTTTGTCGCACTGACATGAATAATTTTAAAAAATACTGGACTGCCTAGAAAACCAGAGACCATGTGATCTTATAATTGTTATTAATTCAGATTAGATTCAGATTAGATGTTGATTAGATTTCGATTAGATTTCGATTAGATTTCAATTAGATTCAGATTAGATTCAGATTAGATTCAGATTAGATTCAGATTAGATTTTACTTGATCGTATCGACCCATCGACGTTAAGTGGTGCGCGATAAAGGTACAGTGTTTCTCAAAAATATTCATACCAATATTCAAAATTATTCAAACCAAATACAAGTTTTGATAGAGAGCATAACATGAAAACTATCTTGGTTTTATCCTTTGCGACCGTGATTGGAAGACTCCAAGAATAGTATGCATAAGCAATTGACCAGTTATAAAATACTGATTACTGAAATCTATTAAAAGTTGGTGTGAAACATTGTACATTTGGTTCGAAAGATTGTGCGAAGTGGTACCAAATTTTTTTATTGGTTTGAATAATTTTGTCGCACTAGTATGAATAATTTTGAAAAACACTGTAAAGTCTAAAAATCTAGCATTATTCTTTGAAAGAATTAGTATGACCAGACTAGACTGTTGTTTCCCTGGTACTTGTGTTTGTTTGTTCGTCATGATCAGAATCCTGGATCTTATAGACTTGGGGATAGGACATAGTCTAGGTTGAAGATTCTTGCCGGTCTGAATCGGTCTATTGTGTATCTTGGCTGGAGTCTTTTTAGAATTATGTGGAAGTACTACCCTTAATGAATCATTTGTAGAAGTGGTGATTTCGAGGAGTATTTAAGTAGTGTATCTCAGGTTTTTTGTTCCTTTTGTTCCTTTTATTCTGTTATCAAAATAGCGTTGACTACCTGATCATTGTCCTCATCTGAGTATCTTTCTGAGTATCGTTCTGAGTATCGTTCTGAGTATCGTTCTGAGTATCTTTCTGAGTATCGTTCTGAGTATCGTTCTGAGTATCGTTCTGAGTATCTCTGCTTCGTGATAACTTCAAGTAAGTAAGATCGCATCGAATATTGTAGCATATTCCAGATGCCATTCACGCCTAGTTCAACTGTACTGAATACTAGTACCGTAGAAGACCTGGAGAGCACGTGATGTAATATAAGCCGCATCAGGAATTCCAAGATAATGGACATGTCCTGAGCCAATATGGCTCATGGCTACAAGTACTATTGGCGCAGCCCGGGTCAACGGCCGGGTCAAACCCGGCTTATATCCAGGAAGGGTGTATCCAGGAGAATACATCCAGGACTGACTTATATCCAGGAAGAATGTATCCAGGAGAATACATCCAGGAATGGCTTATATCCAGGAACGGCTTACATTCAAAAACTGGTCAACTGACCCTCCGCCGCCGCGCTTCCACCAGCTTCAATTTAAACTTCATGGCGGGTTGCATGCAGGCGCGGCCCTAGTGGACACCCTAACGGCTCGAATGTAGCGAGAACTGAAAAGCTTAAATGTCTGCATAGTATGGTTCAGGTCTTGCATACACGCCGTTGCTGCTTTGGGCTGTATATATTCCTCGGGCCCCTTCCTGCCATAGCGGTATTCTGCCCTAAATGTTCCCCCACTTGCTCCTGTGGGGAATTCCATACAAGGCAAAAGCCCTGGATGGTCGGGGCAGTGGCATGCATGGTGTGCGCATTATGATTGTCTTCAATACAATCGTTCCTGCAGGCAGTGCCTCTCGTTCCTACCGGCAACAGGGTCTAGTCTAGCAGTCCAGGAGACAGATTCCAGACAAGTGCCAGTGAGATATGTGATATTGTGAGTCGGTAAAAGGATTTTCTCGACGACAAATCTAAAGGCCAAGGTCTGGTTCAGATCTGACTCTGGTGTGACTCTGACCTGACTGACCCAACCAAGGAACAAAAGACCCAACCAAGAATCAAAAGACCCAACTCCCAAAACAAAATACTCAACTCCCAAAACAAAACACCCAACACACTGGCTCGAAATTCTTTCGAGAATATATCTTTCATAATCCATTAAATCTCATTAATCCTTGCAAGAATAAGCGAGCTCGGGTAGAACTCGAAAATTGGACACCTACAGATGCATTCAGGTGTATTTTCACATCGGAAAAAGACTTCCGAGTATCATATTCCAACGTCCGAAATACTGCCCCCACCGTAATATCTCATCAAAAAACTCCCCCGTCGAAATATCTCGTCGAAATATTACCCCGTCGAAATACTGCCTCGCCGAAACTCCCAAGTCAATGACAACGCCCCCACCCCCTGCCCAAGTCCTCTCTAGATAAGGCATGACTGCTTACCGCGCGCCGGCACACAGGTCGCTTATCTTGCATCTCGCGCCCAGGTCTTAGCGCACTTCTGCTGGTATCGCATATATATACTACATTCCCTTCGCTATTTCTCATGCAAGCTAGCAAATTTCCCCACCCCCAGTGAAGCGCCTCTCTGTTCATCATGTCCAGCAGCTCGCTAAAGGAAAAGCAGCCGTTCAAAGTGGACGTCGAGCAGTTGGCCCTGCCCAACCGCAAGTTGATCACGTCCAATGCTGACGATTTCGACGACTACTATGATGCTGATAGGTACGGCACCACCAAGCGCAAGTTGCTGACACGCCACGTGTCGTTGATGATTATCGGCCAGAGTATTGGAACGGGGCTCTATGTGGGATTGAAAACGCCGTTGATGACCTCGGGTTCGCTCTCGCTTTTCATTGGCTTTGTTGTGTGGGCCGTGACCATGGTGTACCCGTTGATGTTGGCGGTTGGTGAGATGTGCACATACTTGCCCATCAAGGGCTCGTTTCTCCACTTTGCGGCGCGCTGGCTCGACCCCGCTATGGGCTTTGCTGTGACAATCATCTACATGTACACATCGCTCATGTTCATCTGCGTGGAGGTGGTGGCTTTTGCCTCGATTATTAGCTACTGGACCGATGCGTCGTCCGCCATATTCGTTGCCATTGGCATTGCCTCCATTTTTTTCTTCAATGTGTTCGGCGTCAACTGGTATGGCGAAATCGAGTTTTTCTCGTCCATCTTGAAGGTGATTTTGATTGTGGGCTTGATGTTCTTCTCGCTTGTGGCCATGTGCGGCGGAAGCCCTCGTGGCGATGCATATGGCTTCCACAACTGGTCGCAGGGCGGCCTTGTCAAGGAGTACTTGGTCAGTGGGAACACCGGCAAGTTTTTGGGCGTGTGGAATGTCTTGATCTATGCGGCCTTTGCCTGTGGAGGCGCCGATATGCTTGGTATGATTGCCGGTGAGGTGTCCCAGCCGCGGAGAAACATCCCCATGGCTGCCAAGAGAACGTATATTCGCGTTTACCTTTTTTACATTGGTGGAATCTTTTTCATGAACACATTGTGCGCATCCAACAACCCTGAGTTGGTGGCATCCGCCAATTTGTCCGGAGCAGCCTCTTCCCCATGGGTCATTGGCATCAAGTCGGTTGGAGTGCACGGGTTGGACTCCTTGGTTAATGCCGTGGTCATGACGTCTGCATGGTCTTGTGGAAACGGCTTCACCTATGGTGCAGCCAGAAGTGCATACTCGGCGGCGTTGGCCGGCTACTTGCCCCGAGTGTTCTCCAAGTGCTTGAAAAACGGCTGTCCCATAGTGGCCGTGAGCTTTTCTATGCTCATTTCGTGCCTCTCGTTCTTGAGTGTGTCTGAAGAGGGCAAGAAGGCCTTCAGCTGGTTTGTTAACCTCGCCACCACCGGGATTTTGTCTACGTACGTGGTGATCTGGATGTGCTACTTCAAATTCAAGAAAGCCGTCAAGGCTCAGAACGCAGACCAGGTGGACGACAAGTTCTACAAGATCCCCAAGTACTTGACGCCGTGGGTGTGCTACTGGGGAGCGTTTTTGAATTCCGCAGTGCTTTTTTTCAATGGCTTCTGGGTGTTTTTTCCGGGCAACTTGAATGCGTCCAACTTGTTCACGTCTTACTTTGCGCCTGTGTTCAGTGTCATTCTCTTTTTTGGATGGAAGATCTACAAAAAGACACACTGGAGATCCGACATGGAGGCCGACATCACCACTGGCAAGGAGGAAATTGATGAGGAGGAGTCCATTGAGCTTGCAGAGATCGAGGCCAATCCCCGCCGGCTGGGCAAGTTCTGGACTGTGCTTTACAAGGTCAACGATGTTCTTTTTGGTTAGATATTAATAGAACAGGGGTCGAGAGACATCGAAGGTCCAGAAAATAATCAGATATTCCAGATATCATTTATAGAACTTTAACGGATTCGATTTTGACAAGTAAGGGAAGTGTAATACCAAATTGAGGGTAGTTTTAGTGTATTGAAGACTTACTTTGAGGAGTGACTTACTTTGAGGAGTGACTTACTTTGAGGAGTGACTTACTTTGAGGAGTGACTTACTTTGAGGACTTACTTTGAGGAGTGGAGCTACAAGTCCCATAGACCCATCACTTATCTCCTCATGGCACCAATGCCGCAAATTCTTGCCTTCAAAGTTTAACGCCTAAAAAAAACTATTTTAAACATACAGTGGCATGATGATGTTGCAGCACCTCTTGCTATGGTGACCGCATCTGAAGTCAGCTGATCTATTCCATGAAACAATGACCATAGGTTTTTGAGAATTCAAAATGATGCCTTAAATGATGCCTTAAATGATGCCTTATGATGAAAATGGCATGGACCTACGTGTCAGGCTTTAACAATAACAGGTCTGGAGTGCACATGAACCTTATGGTTGTCATGTCAACGGTGTCTGAGATACTCGTTCTATTCACTCAATGTAAGCAAGTTTGAAGAAACCAGGAAGTTTAAATCAAGTATGTCCACGTCAAAGAATTGAGTTAAACTTTAAGACTTCAAGCACTTTAAAGTCAAAGATAGAGCTTTAAAAATATTGTGACAACGATTCAATCAGCGCGCAAATGTTCGTACCAAGAGTGGTAAAGCAGTCGCAACCATACTAGTAAAATTATACAAAGCAAGAATTAAAAGTTCGAATTCTTAAACCAAATACAAGATATACTGGATAACAAGACACAGGATATACTGGATAACAAGGACCAGTTAAAACCGTCGTTTAACCGTTTATTGGAAGACTCCGAATGTAATACAGGCAATTCTCCAAGTATAAGATTTAAAATTTTCAATTCTAATTAAAGTTGAGTAAAGCATTATGCCATTGGTTTGAAAGATTGTGTGAAGGGGTGCGAAACTTTTGAATTATTGGCTTGAACTATTCTTTTTTTTCGGGCCAAAACATTCTGCGCGCTGGTTTGAATACTTTGAAAACATATCTAAACTTTTTTTGACTTTACTTGGGACTCAAATCTACCATACTCCGTGTTGAATGGAGTGGAGCTTGCTTGACTAAGTAACCTATATTCTGGTATTTGATACACTGACTAAATTTACCTGATTTCTATTGATACCATCTAATACTCAACTATAATTATAATTAATAATTAAAAAGTAAATTCTATGCTCATTTTCAACCTATGCTTTGCTTTACAGTTTTTCAAAATTTCAAAATTATTCAACCAATATTTCAAAATTATTCAAACTAGTGCGTACTCAAACCAAATGGCATGTTTCACACCAACTTTTAATAGAATTAGAAATTAGATATTTTATATCTGGGCAATTGCTTATATATACTATTCTTGGAGTCTTCTAATCAACAGGTAAACGACCAAAACTAAAGTAGTTTTCATGTTATGCTGTATATTGAAACCTGTATTTGGTTTGAATTATTTTGTCGCACTAATCTAAATAATTTTAAAATATTGGTATGAATAATTTTGAAAATACTGTATCGCGTCAATATTTATTTTTCCCCGAATGCGATTGTTCATGATCTAATCATTGATTCATGATCTAATCAATTCTAACACATCTCTTGGTAACTTCACTTAATATTCAATTCTGCGATTAGATACCGTTACTCTCTCTATCGACCCCAGATCCCAGTCTTTTATCAACGGCATAACGTCACAACAAAGAGCCAGCCTCGGAACCCTAAAGCTCACTAACATATCTGAGCTTTACCTCTTGAACCATCATTAAATAAACCAAAATATTAGTATCTATCGAGAAGTATTTTGGCAGTCGTCTTACGTTCGAATGTGAAATTTTTTTGGTATCAATCTACGGGACCAAACCTTTGAGTCAGCATTAAGTCAAGGAACTCGAAGTATTTCTCCCAATTCTCACTTTTTCTCAGTTTTCACTTCTCACTCTCACTCTCACCCACCTTCCCCATATCAACATTCCTATACTCTAAATTCACATACTTCCAGGATTTCCCCCTCAATCATTCACTCATGAAAAATATCCCATATCTTATCATCCCCATTCCCAATAAATGCTCACCCCTCCCGTTCGCCTCTAATACCTCGTGGACTTCCTAAATATACCCATCCTGCATACATCCCCGCATCTACACTGACGTTTCCGATGAGCCCTCTCTCCATCCATGTCCTCTAGCAACACGTCCCGAGCCAATCCTCTAGATACGGAGCGGGTGGGCCTTGGAACCTGTTCCCCTCCCTGTCCCCACAAAAAGGACATAGACATGAATGTTCCGTCACGTGCATCTCAAGCTCTGGGGTCATCTCAAGCTCTGGCATCTCAAGCGGAGTCACATGAAAAGCTTTTGGACAGCCTAAGCACATACTTCGAGGTCCGCACAACCAAGTACGGCGGTCGTGGATGCTTTGCTCTAGCGGATATACCGCCAGAAACGGTTCTTCTCCGAGCTGCCCGCCCCATAGGAAGTGCTGTGGTGCGGCCATTTCGGAAAGAGGTCTGCACATGGTGTTTCAACTACTATGATGGCAAGACTCTCAAGTTCCGTCTCCAGGGAAAAGTGTACTTTTGCTCTCAAGAGTGTTTGGATGCGTTTGGCGCTCACGACCCGGACGCCGTGCTTTCGGACTCGCTCTGTGCCCTTGAAACCTTGTACTTACAATGTGAAGGTGAAGATGACTTCCCGCACGATACCTCCACTTTGGACCACGAGTGGGCCGAGGTGGCACAGTGGGAAAAGAGCGCTTTCTCAGTCAAGCCTTCAAAAAGGCCCAAGTTCTACCCCACCGTTAATAAAGAAGATTACGCTGAAACTCGTTATGTCCTCGAAACGCTCTATATGCAGTATGCCACTTCCCGTACTTCTTTTGAATCGGCACCGGCAACAGCAGAGGTGATGGAGCTGCAGCTTTTCCCTCTTCTCCAATCGGCGGAGCAGGAGAAAGTCCAAAAGTACCCGTACCTTGGCCGCTCCTACATCAACATCTACAAGCTCGTGCGCTTGGTGTGTGCGCCGGAGATGTTGCCCTATGTCACCACCAAAAACGTACGAGATATCATTGGCCGCAACCTCACCAATGCCTTTGGCATCTGGTCACCCACCACGCAACCGGGAGAGGAGCGAGAGTTTTTCGGCTTTGGTGTGTATCCTCTGGGCTCATTTTTCAACCACTCGTGTGCGCCTAACGTGGAGAAGACGCGGACCGGCGCTTCTTACGAGTTCCGGACGAGCTGTGCAGTTTCCAAGGGAGATGAGTTGTGCATTAGTTATGGAGTTAGCGACGAAAGTCTTACAGAGAGGCGGAAGGTGTTGTCGGAATGGTTCTTCTGCTGTAGCTGCCTGCGCTGCCTACAGGAAGAAACTAAACGAGATAGTATAGAGGGTTAATGGTACATATATACGGGGTGTGAATCAACTAGTTTCACTTACACATTCTCACTACTCTATCTTACTACACATTCTCACATTTCTTTCTTACTACACATTCTCACATTTCTTTCTTACTACACATTCTCACTACTCTTTCTTACTACTCACTTCACTACTCACTCGCACACTCGCACTCTCACTTACACTTAATGAAACCACGACAAGCCATTGCTCGTCCACTCACATATAATATCCTGACTGCCCTTCTCTTTTCTTGCTACTAATAGACTGACAATCGAGACCATCATACGGAGAAACTAGCGAATATTTGAAGTATACACTGCCGAAGCCTTGGAGCTAGCTGTCAGCTGCCAGTAGACCTACATGGACTATACAGTGTTTTTCAAAATTATTCAAAGCAGTGCGCGAAATGAAGAAAACAGAATGGTTCAAACCAATTTCAAAAAGTTTCGTACCACTTCGCACAATCTTTCAACCAAACTTTTATTAGAATTCAATATTCAGAAATCTTAAATCTGGAAAATCGCCTAATATATACATTTAGGAGTCTTCCAAACAAGGTTTAAAGCGACAAAACTAAACTAGTTTCCATGTTAACTTGTATATAATAACTCGTATTTGGTTTGAATAATTGTTGTACTGGTATGAATAATATATGGTATGAATAATATATGGTATGAATAATATATTGGTATGAATAATATATTGGTATGAATAATTTGAAAAACACTATAAGCGCGGCTCTACAGTAACAAAGCTCGCTCACGTACTTGAATAAATGTTACTATAGCTCTTTAACAAAAATTAAAACTTTAAATCTTAAGTAACATCTCGCACTCTAGACTTTCTACTTCGAATCTTTAAACCTATATTCTTATCAACAAGCACTTAGCGTGTACAGGATCAAGACACTTGATGGATAGGTATTGTGCAGGTACACTAAGTGCAGAAAGTCTTTGGTCAAGGGTTTTCACCGAAGATGCACCAGTCTATGTACTTTAATCTTGTCTATCCCTTTATATCAATAGACTAAGATGGCTTGAAAATTCTTGATAGTTGTATTTGGTCCAAGAAGCGAATTCTTCTACTGTCACACCATCACACTATCACACAGTGTTTTCAAAAGTATCAGCGCGCAAAATGTTCAAACCAAGAAACAAAAAGTTCATACCAATAATTCAAAAGTTTCGACCACTTCGCACAATCTTTCAAACTAATGGCACGATGTTTCACCAAATTTTATTAGAATTCAATACTCCAAAATCGTCATCTAGAGAATTATCTAATGTAATATAATTCTTCTAATCAAGTGTGAAATGGACGGAACTGAACTGGTCCTAGTTATCATGTTTATCTTGTAAGTGTTTTCCAAAATTATTCAAACCAGTGCGACAATTACAGTCTTTTTCGAAATTATTCATACCAGTGCGACAAAATTATTCATACCAATATTTCAAATTATTCAAACTAGTGCGACAAAATTATTCATACCAAATGGCATAATGTTTCACACCACTTTTAATAGAATCAGTAATCAGATATTTTATATTTGGACGATTGCTCTTTTATACTAACTGGAGTCTTCAACTAAACGGTCGAAACGGGCAAAACTAAACCAGTTTCCATGTTATGCTGTATATTTAAACTTGTATTTGGTATGAATAATTTTGTCACTGGTATGAATGATTTTGAAAAAGACTGTAATCAAACCAGTGCAACATTATTCAAACCATACAAGTTTTAATTTACTAGATAACATGGAACCTAGTTCAGTTGTCCGTTTTGATTCTTAATTGGGAGATCCAAATGTAATACATTAGGCAACTCTCCAGATAGATTTTGGAGTATTGAATTCTAATAAAAGTTTGGTTGAAAGATTGTGTGAAGTGGTACGAAACTTTTAAAATATTGGTTTGAATAATTTTGTCGCGCTGCTTTGAATAACAATCTATCACACTATACATCTCTAGATTCTTGTCCGTCTGATACCTAATTTTATTATTAAGGTGGAGAGTCTAAGTTAAAATTACCCTACACAAGATATTTATACCTTAGCCTTATTGTAGCTGATATATACTTCACAGAATAAGTCCTATACATCCATACCAATCGTGGAGTAGTCTTCATTGACTATGAACAGATTGTCATTCTACACTAACAGAATGGAACACTCAAAGGCCAGTATGTTGGGCATCGGTTGAGTAATAGAATAGTCAGGGCAAAGTGTTCAATCTGAAGAAGGCCTGCTTGGTGATTCGCACACCAGACTCCATGAGCTTCTTGCCTCTTGTTCAAATGTCTTTCTGCCTACGAGAGGCCTTCCTCAATGATAGGATCGTAAGGTTCGAAAAGTTGCTTGAAGCGCTCACACTCGTGAGTTTCTTGTGCTTGGGTCTGTCTGCATCTATCCCATTTGATTCTTTTAGGCATCTTCAATAAGATGGCCATGACTCTTCTTGGGAACTGTAAATCCACAGGACCAGTTAGAGTGGATACAAGCTGGATCTCTTTTTTGCTGACATAGGCGGAAAAGCGGAGAGTATCTGAGTGGGTCAGCTGATATTTTTTCTTATTCTCATCTTCATCTTTCTCCTTCTCCTCACCATCACCCTCACCATCTCCCTCATTCTTATTCTCACCCTCACTCTCACCCTCACTCTCACCCTCATTCTCACCTTCTCCCTCATTCTCACCCTCATTCTCACCCTCATTCTCACCCTCACTCTCACCCTCATTCTCACCCTCTCCCTCACCCTCAACCTTAAATACCAATTCGCAGTTCGTAGAAAAATTTTCATTATGATACTTTGCCTTGTCGTTCAAAACACCCATGAAGTGTTCGGCATCCGCCCCCATTAGTCCCCGGGCCACTGGCACAAATTGCATATGGTAATGTACATTGTCAGCTCTGTTGAAGTCAAAAAAAACCACATCGTGATTGTGGGCATCAAACATACGGACAATAGCCTGCTTGAATTTTTTGATCTCCACTACCAAGCGCAGCTCAGTATAGGCGAGCTTGGGGAGGTGGTCAATCGCGATTATTATGCCGTGGCCAGCCATTCCCAAGGGTCCGGCCAGTCGCGTCAATGGCCCTTTTGCTATGGCAATATACGAGAGCTGGCCAATACTCACAATCATGTGACTCTCCAAACGTGGGTTTGCGAGGCAGAAAAAACAGTCCTGAGGCAGAACACGGCGAGCTTCCCTTTTTGTAGGGGCATTTTCGTGGATGCGGGGCTGCTTTTCTTGCCCCAATGCGGATTCTTCGTGCTTGCGTTTTGCAACCTGGTATGGATTCGGTGCTATAGTTTGTGTATTAGTAGTGGCAGTATCCAGTGCTTTGGCTTCAGAAATGCCAGAAATCAGAAATGCATAGAACCATTTCTCTCCCGTACCTTCTTTCGCTAGCGATACAAAACGACATGAGCGTTGTGGCGTCCATGAAAATGGCTTGGCTTCGTATAAGCGGCCTCCGGCTCCGGCTGAGAAATGATACCGAGGCTGGAGCTTCTGTACCACACCATCCAACCGGCCATTTGCAACCAATGCCAATTTTTTCTGTGCAGCAATAGCAGATGGCCAGTGGTAGGTGAAGAGAATATCTGCAAGGATGGATGTCTCGGAAGTTTCTGGAGTGTGGTCAGACTTGACCGAGTCGTCTATGAAAGCTAGCGTGAGGCCCGAGGGAAGCCGCAAAAACGCAGGACTTGTTGAAGGTGCCTGAACACAAGTGTAGTTAGAGGCTATATCTATAAATTGGCCGGACTCCTCTTTGGTGGAGAAGAAGTATGTGGGAGCTGTGGGATGGACTTTTGGCGGGGTAGGAGGAAGACGCTGGCCGAGCAACACCACCGCCAGCAACGGGCCGATTTTGGCGTCCTGCTTATTGGCCTTGGCGAGGATCTCGTCTAGGTTTTCTTTGTTTGGATACAATACCAAGATCTTGTCCATCAGGGTTATACTTTAACAGTTATTTCTATTTGGTCTTGAGAGCGATGGTCTTATATGCAGGTTTAGGACATAAGTCGGGGACAGAGAACAGAGAACAAAGGTCAGAGGTGAGGGACAGAGAACAGAGGTCGGGGACAGAGAATAGAGGTGGGGACAGAGAATAGAGGTCGAAGTTCTCCCATAGAATAGTCTTTTGATGATTTGGGAGACTGTTGAGATGTTATTAGCCCTTCTGAGTTCCAACTAAGGCTGAGTGCGAAACCAGTACAGTCTTAAAATTATTCATACAGTATTTTTCAAAAATATTCATACCAGTGCGACAAAAATATTCATACCAAATACAAGTTTTAATATACAGCATAACATGGAAACTAGTTTAGTTTTGCCCGTTTTGACCGTTGATTGGAAGACTTCCAGAATAGTGTATATAAGGATCTGACCAAATAAAATTTCTGATTACTAAATTCCATTAAAATGGTGTGAAACATTATGCCATTTGGTTTGAATAATTTTGAAATATGGTATGAATAACTGGTATGAATAATTTTGAAAAACAGTGTACCAGTGCAACAAAATTATTCATACCAGTGCAACAAAGTTATTCATACCAAATACAAGTTTTAATTTAAAGGATAACATGGAAATACTTTAGTTTGTCCGTTTCAACTGTTCATTTGAAGGTTCCAAGAAGCGTATATATCAGCAATTGTCCAAATATAAATTTTCTGATTACTGAATTCTATGAAACATTTTCCATTTGGTTTCAATAATTTTGTCGCACTAGTTTGAATAATTTTGAAATATTGGTATGAATAATTCAAAGGCTCGCACAATCTTTCAAACAATGCCATGATGTCAACTTTTATCAGAAATTTATCAGAATTAAAATTCAGATATTTAAATCGAAGAGTTGCTTCATGTACTAAATTCAGGAGTCAAGGGTCAAAACGAATAAACTAATTGTGTTGTCCTATATACAACAACTTGTATTTGGTTTGAAAGAATATTTCAGGTACGAAACTTTTGAAATGGTTTGAATAATTTTGCGCGCAGTTTGAATAGTTTTGTTGCACCGTTAAAAAAAAAACACTATTTCAAAAGTTTTAAACCAAATGGCATAATGTTTCACACCAACTTTTATTAGAATTCAAGATTTTAATCTTATGTTTGGAGAAATGCCTCATACGAAGTACATTTAGAGTCTTCCAATTAAGAGTCGAAATGAAAAAAATGAATTGGTCTCCATGTTATCCTGTAAATTAAAACTTGTATTTGGTTAGAATGAATGTGCGAAGTGGTCGAACATTTTAAAATATTGGTCTGAATAATTTTGTCGCACTGGTTTGAATAATTTTGAAAAACACTGTATTTTGACTTCAGATTTTGTGCGAATGGAGGTTGGCCTGAAGCTGCCTGAGACTCAGACTTGACCGTTTGAATGAGAATCAAAGGATAAAAAGTCAATGAGTCAAGATTAATTGATTGCTAAATATAATGATATTGGAATGTATTGAGACCGAATTACTACTCGAGTCTACTTGTCTTACTACTTTTTTACTACTTGAGTCTACTTGAGTACTTTATTAGTATTCTTGTGTATTGTTGTTTTGGGTGGCGTATGTGTCTATAAAAACTATTTGTAGTCGATATTGAAAGCTATTAAACTGTTAGATTACAGAATTCTTAATAGAGATGGTTAGTGAACTGTATGTTGTTAACTATTCCTATTGGAGTCAGTTGACTCTAATATCCTACGATACTTTGAGGGATTTCAAGGCATATACTCAACTAAACGTCATCTACTCTACTTTAATCAATCTTTACATTTTATTTCACTTTAATTTCCATTGTACTCCGTACTGTTTATTATATCATACCCAGTAATGCCCTTTCTCTGTACACATGGCTATCTCTAGTATTTTATGGCTCTAGTATTTTATGGCTCTGGTATCTTATGGCTCTGGTATCTTACGGCTCTAGTATATTATGGCTCTAGTTTCTTATGGCTCTTAATAACTCTATGTTATAACTCTTTCAGGATCTCCACTGTCTCCTATTGAAAATTTCTATGGTGCTCCTTGTAGTCAGTTCTATGGGCAGGCACCGCATTTCATATGTGTGTAGAAGCTGAATTACTTGCTGCAGTATCTACCAGTCCTAAAATTTAAGCTTACGTTTACTATATGTAGGAGATTCCATGACATACATTGATGCATTGATTCTGTTCCATTGTATCAATGTTTCTTAGGTAAGTTAGGGCTAGTGCCCTAAACCGCACGTGATGCAAAAGGCGCGCAACAAGTCAGTGGGAAAAGACCAGCGTAAAAAGGCCAGTGGGCCGCGCACCCGTGCCTCTCCTCCATATACCGGCAGCGCGCGGACTATATGCCGGCCTGAAAATTTTGTCCGGTCGCTCTGAGAAAAGAGAAAAAAATCTCGCTCTTGGTATTACACTCAACAACTATACATCAAAATGGGTAAATCGTATGTACCACCAAACAGGGAATATAGAAAACCAAACAGGGATATAGAACCAGACGACGCAAGTGTTACTGGGAGAGGATTCAAGTCAGACTGAGATGATCAAGTTAACAGTTTTGAGGATGTTAACAGTGCTGAGGATATTAACAGTGCTGAGAACCAAGAACTGAAGATCAACAATGTCAAGAACACTATAACCATCAAAAATATCAAAGAACATACTTGACAACGCCATATTCTTAACTGCCTATGGCAGAATTCGGACCAGACGAAACTTCACATGACCTTATTTCCCAAGCTCTTCTACCACAGTATACTAACCTATAGTCGGGGATACAGATCTGGTACTCGTTACATGTTCCAACGTGACTTTAAAAAGCACGGAGCCATTCCTTTGTCTACCTACTTGAAGACCTACAAGATTGGAGACATTGTGGACATTAAGGCTAACGGATCCATCCAAAAGGGTATGCCTCACAAGTACTACCACGGAAAGACCGGTATCATCTTCAACGTCACCAAGACCTCCGTTGGTGTGATCATCAACAAGGTTGTTGGTAACAGATACATCGAGAAGAAGGTCAACTTGAGAGTGGAGCACATCAAGCACTCTGCTTGTCGTCAAGAGTTCTTGGACAGAGTTAAGGCCAACGCTGCCAAGAAGAGAGAGGCCAAGGAGAACGGCACCCAGGTTTTCCTCAAGAGACAACCTGCTCAGCCAAGATCCGCCAAGGTTGTTTCTTGTGAAGGAAACGAGCCCCAAACCTTGGCTCCTGTTGCTTACGAGACTTTCATCTAAGCTGTATACATAATATACTGAAAAGAGACATGGAGTAGATTGGAGTAGGAGATGTATTGACTTGTTTTTGACAAGGGATGTAGTTTCTGGGAGTCAGTCTTGATACCCTTGTAAATTGGAAAGTGACTGAAACATGACCTCGTTTAGGCATCAGAGGCATCATCGACTCATTCAAGAACTCTCAAGAACTCTCAAGAACTCTCAAGAACTCTCAAGAACTCTCATTAACTCTTAACTCTCATTAACTCTCATTAACTCTCAATAACTCTCAATAACTCTCAATAACTCTCAATAACTCTCAATAACTCTCAATAACTCTCAATAACTCTCAATAACTGTCTCAATCACTGGTTCATTCAGTCTCAGCTATGAATAGAATTATCCAATGGTAGATATAGTTCACATTTGTTGCACGCTAGACAGTAACAAGCTCACCCAATGACTGCTGAGTCCTTCGTCACGGACCTACAGCCGTATCCAGTTTGTCTTAACGTCAGGTCCTTGAAGTCTAAAGATCGATTGGGGAGGTCATTGCATAATATTTCTCGCCAATGAAGCGTTTCTCAAAGTTTCTATTTGACCAAAAGTTTCGTTTTGATTGACTCCAAAGTTTCTATTTGACCAAATTCAAAAGTTTCTATTTGACCAAATTTAAACCTTTTTATTTAACCAAATTCAAAAGTTTCTATTTGACCAAATTCAAAAGTTTCTATTTGACCAAACTCAAAAGTTTCTATTTGGTCAAGTCTCTATTCGACCTGACTCAAAAGTTTCTATTTGATCAGACGTCTCTATTGGACATGACTTCAAAGTTTCTATTTGATCAAGTATCTATTTGACTTATAATTTCACCAACAATTGTATCCACAGTACTGGTCATTTTCCGGATTGGTTGTGTACCCCATCAACTTTGTATCTAAATCAATTTCGCCCATCCAATATTGGGTAGATCTTTGCAAATTCTCGAAGAAAAAGAAAAGATGAAAAGATGAAGAAAAGATGAAGAAAAGATGAAGAAAAGATGAAGAAAAGATGAAGAAAAGATGAAGTAAAAAAAAGACAAATCTAAAGATTTGAGATTTTGACTGCCTTATATGCTTTTCTGTTGCGGCTGCAAATGTACCAACACTCGGTACAGGAATGAAACAAGACAAGAACTGCCTCGTCATTAACCCCTCTTTACCACACATTACTATATGTCACACAATACTGTATGTCACACATTACTATATGTGCTGCTGTCCAATCAGGTGTGGCAATTTTTCCTGTCACGTGTATTGTATCTGCTCTTGATGGTGCACACAAGCCTGAGCTACTCTTTACTGCCCTACTCCTTACTATTTTCCAGCCCTGTTGCAAACGTTCCTGTCATGTCCTTTAAAGTCATGTCCTTTTAGGATATATTCTGTCTTACTAAGCTTTCATTCATTGATTGGTTTCAAAAGCTTTTTCGTTATGGCCATAGCTTGATCATGGTGTCAATACTTGTTAGTCTTTGGTCATACAGTCTTTTTCAAAATTATTCATACCAGTGCGACAAAATATTCATACCAATGTTTCAAAATTATTTATACCAGTGCGACAAAATATTCATACCAAATGGCATAATGTTTCACACCAACCTTAATAGTTTTCAGTAATCAGAAAATTTATATTTGGACGATTGCTATTACATTCTATTCTTGCATTCTTCCGATCAGCGGTCGAAACTGACAAACTAAAGTAATTTCCATGTTATGCTGTGTATTAAATCTTTTATTGGTTTGAATTATTTTGTCGCACTAGTCTAAATAATTTTATCGCACTGGTATAATTTTGTCGCATTGGTATGAATATTTTGAAAAATACTGTACTTGTTAATGCTCATACTTTTCAGTCTTTACACACTTTCAGTCTTTACTTACTCTTCAGTCTTTACTTACTCTTCAGTCTTTACTTACTCTTCAGTCTTTACTTACTTTCAGTCTTTGCTTACTTTTCAGTCTTCACTTACTTTCAGTCTTTGCTTACTTTTCAGTCTTTACTTACTTTTCAGCCTTTGCTCACTTTCAGTCTTTACTTACTTTTCAGACTTACTTTCAGTCTTTGCTCACTTTCAGTCTTTACTTACTTTTCAGACTTACTTTCAGTCTTCACTTACTTTCAGTCTTTGCTTACTTTCAGTCTTTGCTCACTTTCAGTCTTTACTTACTTTCAGTCTTTACTTACTTTCAGTCTTTGCTTGTCATCCAAGTAATCAATAAATAACTTAATCAAACTAATACTCTTGGGCCCTCTTTTTCTGAAAACTAGTTCTTCATAACCCCATCTTTTTACAGTTGTGCCATTAGTTTCACTACTGGCAACTTTTTATGACTCAAGGGTCAGAAACTCTTTAAGCGTTTGTGTATGTAACAAGAAAGGTTGCGCCAAACACCATCACCAAAAAAACCCTATGCGTCCGTACGGACACACACTTCCAAAGGAATCCGGCCTGGGGCCAGACTCAACCTCGGAGGGAATTGTAAGGAAACACGCGAGATTTCATCATGTGTATAAAACTTGGAAGGTCATGAGGAGAAAAGATTTGTACTGCGGATCGCGCCCTTATATAGTCACCGGTCGGGTAACGCGTATTTGGGTCCTGCATGCCGCGGGTAATGCCTCTTCTCCCAGCGTATCCCTTCATTAGATGCTCTTGGAATTCCACTTGCCTCAATAATTGCCTCAATAATTGCTTCAATAATTGCTTCGGTAATTGCTCACCACTCGGATCATTTCTGTGTGCACTGCTCTTCCAAACGTCTTGGTAAAGATTTGGTGTGTCCTGCATATAATCCGCCGTCTTATATTTCTTCGTACTGGATCATCAATTTCAATTACTGGTATTTAAATACTTTTCATTTTTCTCATATACTTCCTTTCTCGTGCTTTGTAGTCCTTGGCTCTGACTGTCTCCATCCTGTTCTCAGCCATTCTTTCCCAGTTCATCTCAGTGCGCATCACTGCAGGATCTCATCACAGACTTTTTCACCACAATACTCTAAGCATGGCTAAAAGAAAAGCAGATGGCGTGGCCTCGAGTCCCAAGGCCAAACTGAGGAGGCAGAATAAGATCAGACAGGATAAGGATTCCAAAGGTAAACAAAACGCCGAGCCTCAGCAAGTCCCCGAGCCCAAGATCCTTTCCCAGGATGAGGTCTCTGCTATTGTCCAAGAAATCACCGAACAAGGCAATTTCAACAGTATTCCTTCATTACTCGATCAGTTGACCGCAGTCCAAGAGGTGCTCTCGAAGTCGGAAAATGAGCAGGCTGAGACTGGTGGCCGGCACGCGGCAATGGGCCTCTATAAGGTGTTCCAGAAGTTGCTCTCTGGTAACACTATGGACTTGAAGCATTCTGGCAAAAAGCTCATTGTGGCCAAATGGTTGATTGACAAGTATACTCGGTTCCAGCAGCAGCTCTTGGTTCTTCTCAGTAAGCCTTTGGCTTTTCAGCTGTCGTTGCAGCTAGACTGCTTAGACATTTATCTCGCGTTAGTCAAGGCCGAGGCTTCTGCTCAATCGGAGTTTCCTGTGGCAATGTATCAGGAATTGGTGCAACTGCTTGTTTTTGGCACCGTGGGTTCTGTTCTTGCAGATGAGACAACGTCGAACTTCATCTTGTTGGAGTTTCTTGAAAATTATTTTCCCAAGTACTGGGACCTCCAATGCTATTTCTTTGACAAAGCCCTTGCGTCTCGTCTAGAACAAGCAGGCCGAAACGATCATGACAGAAACCTCATTTTCTCGAATTTCTTGACCACCATCAAGGATGGTCTTTTATACACCTCAGACACTGACGCTCTTCGGGAGTGCCGTACATGGACCCGCGTGCCATTGTCTGAGGATGCCTTCAAGACTAATTTCAGATCCCGTTTCCAGAACTGTTTCTTGGGGGTGTTGAAGCTCGTGTCTCTCTCCCCAAATCAGTATAAGGCCCTTTTGGGAATACTCCACAAGCGTGTGATTCCATTCATGGGCTCACCAGCATCGCTCATGGATTTCTTGACCGACGCATACGACCAGGAAGAAGATGCGGTAGTGCAAATCTTGGCGATGAACTCCTTGTATGAGTTAATGAAGAATTATAACCTCGAGTACCCGGACTTCTATGCCAAACTTTATCTGATGCTCACGCCACGGATGCTCTTGACGCGTTATCGGTCCCGGTTCTTCCGCCTTTGCGATCTCTTCTTGAGCTCTTCACATCTTGCAGCCAGCTTGGTGGCCTCATTCATCAAAAGGCTTTCTCGGCTTGTGTTGACGGCCGCTGCTCCAGCTGTTGTCATCATCATTCCCTTCATCTACAACATGCTCAAGAGACACCCAATATGCATGGTCTTGCTCCACAACACTCGTCCTGGAGAAACTCTGGAGTACACGGACCCCTTTTCAAATGACGAGAAGGACCCATTCAAAACGGGGGCCATGGGCTCCTCACTCTGGGAGCTTGAGACCTTGATGTCGCATTACCACCCCAATGTTGCCACTCTTGCCAAGATTTTTGGCGAGCCTTTTCGCAAGCCCAGCTATAACATGGAGGATTTCTTAGACTGGTCATACATCACGTTATTGGAGTCGGAAAAAACCAGAAAGTACAAAGGTTTGGCTTCAGTGGAGTATGAGGAGTACGACAGTCTTTTTGCCAGTGACGAAAAAAAGCTGTACATAAGCAACTGGACTCTTTAAGAGCCGGCCATTTTAAATTGCTATTCTCTTTGAGGAATTTGGATTTTCCTTAGAACTAGTGGCAAAATGCTGCTTTTGTAGGCTGCTCGGACCGAGTGTCGTATATGCGCTAGGGGATGAAACAAAGTTGCCTCATGTAGTATGCATTGTGTTGTGTTGCAAAATTTGTTTCGTGGTGCATGATCGCCCGATTTGGCAGGCTTTCCGATGAACGGTTGCCACGAGTAATTGAGTTGCAGGCACCAGGAGCTACTCCTATATAAGAAGGGTTATCCCGCCTACATTCAAAGACAATTAATTTTTACAAACATTGGATTCGTTATTATTTACAGACTTAAATTTAATTATTCACAAACTATTCCAAAGTTTGAAGCTATATTTTTTCAAAGGTGCTCAGCGCTGGTTCGAAGATGTTAGCAGCCATGCGAAAGTGACTACTCCTGCGAAAAGGATATTGACATTGTTTGAACAGAAGCTATGTTATTTGGCATATTGATATCTTATCCATTCAATAGGAAATGGTCTTATAATTGTGTTTGTGGAAGGTATCTTTCGTTGAGGAATAAGGGAATAAAAGAGTGCGGTGTACAGGTGTTTTATCTGCAGCACGCGTCTTTCTCCAAAAGGGGAAAGGTAATTACGCGCGTGGGAAAAACCTTCCTACATTCGTCTCTTCCTATAACCCCCTCTACACTCAGCTTTAAAACTACGTGGTGATTATGGAAGACCCCCAATATGACCAGCCTGTGGACGCCGTATTCGGTGACCGTGTTAGACGGTTTCAGGAATTCTTGGATATGATCAACGTCCAAGGCACCAACTACCGCTCCGAGATTAAAGACATGCTCCAGAAAGGCCGTTTCCGGCTCAGTGTCTCGCTTGATGAAGTGCGTGTTTTCGACCCTGTTTTTTGGCGGGGTCTCTTGGACTTTCCTGTGGAGTTCTTGCCCGCTTGTGAACGTGCTTTGAGGGATACAGTGTTGACCATATACGACCCAAACGATGACCGCTACGAGCCGCTCGAAGATGATCAGAATTTCTATATTTCCTTTAAGGGTGCTTTCGGTGATCATGCAGTCACAGCACGTTCTATTTCTGCCAATCACCTCTCGACCATGGTGTCTATTGAAGGAATTGTTACCAGAGCATCGCTCGTCAGGCCTAAAGTCATCAGATCCGTGCACTATGCCGAGAAAACAGCACGTTTCTACGCCAAGTCGTACCATGACAATACCACATCGTTCGATGCAATCTCTACACCCGCAGTTTATCCTGTGGAGGACCCCGATGGTAACAAACTATCTCCAGAATATGGTTATTCCACGTACAGAGACCACCAAAAGATTTCTGTGCAGGAAATGCCGGAAACGGCACCAGCAGGGCAATTGCCACGCTCGGTGGATATCATTTTGGACGATGATTTGGTGGATTTGGCCAAACCAGGTGACCGTGTGCAGATTGTTGGAGTGTACCGAGCATTAGGTGCCGCAGCCAACAATTCCCTGTCATTTAAGACAGTGATTTTGGCCAATGCGGTGTACCCATTACATGCGCGTTCCGCGGCTGTGGCAGCACATGAGAAGTTGACTGATAGCGATGTGAGGAACATCAATAAGTTGGCCAAAGATCGTCGTATTTTCGAGTCGTTAGCCAACTCGCTTGCACCTTCCATCTACGGCTATGAACACATTAAAAAGGCTGTGTTATTAATGCTCTTTGGTGGTTTGGAGAAGAACTTGGACAACGGCTCCCATTTAAGAGGTGATATCAACATCTTGATGGTGGGAGATCCATCCACAGCAAAGTCACAAATGTTACGTTTTGTGCTTAATACAGCAGCTTTAGCAATAGCCACCACTGGTCGTGGATCTTCAGGAGTGGGTTTGACAGCCGCAGTCACTACAGACAAGGAGACAGGAGAACGACGCTTGGAAGCCGGAGCCATGGTTTTGGCCGACCGAGGAATTGTTTGTATTGATGAATTTGACAAGATGTCAGACGTGGATAGAGTTGCCATTCACGAAGTTATGGAGCAGCAAACCGTGACGATCGCCAAAGCCGGAATTCACACATCTCTCAATGCCAGATGTTCAGTGATTGCTGCTGCAAACCCAGTGTTTGGACAATACGATATCCATAAAGATCCTCACAAGAACATTGCGTTGCCAGACTCGTTATTGTCTCGTTTCGATTTATTATTCGTCGTGACCGATGATGTGAATCAGGTGAAGGACAGGACCATTTCCGAGCACGTGCTCCGGATGCACAGGTTTATTGCACCAGGTTTGGCCGAGGGAGAACCCGTTCGGGAACGTGGCCCCGTTTCGTTGGCTGCAGGGCTCGAAGACGAGGCAGAAAAGGACCAAGAACAGCAAGTCTTTGAGAAGTTCAACTCTCTCTTGCATGCAGGTGTGGCAGCCAGTGCTGGGCCTCGCAAAGCACCACCTCCAATCATTTCTATTCCATTTTTGAAGAAGTACATCCAATACGCAAAGCAGAGAGTCAAGCCCGTGCTCACGAAAAAAGCCTCGGATTATATTGTCACCACATACTCGGGTTTGAGAAATAGCGATCCCTCCGATTCGAACAAGAAAACCGCACCGGTGACGGCCAGAACCTTGGAAACCTTGATTCGTTTATCCACGGCACATGCCAAAGTTCGGTTGTCCAAGACCATCGACGTCAAGGATGCTAAGGTTGCAGAGGAACTTCTTCGGTTTGCCCTTTTCAAAGAAATTGCCAAGAAAAGCAAGCCCAAGAAGAGAAGAACTACCGAGTATGCAGAGGTGGAGGAGAGCGAAAGTGAGAGTGAGGAAGTCGAAATGGAGTCCGATACGGAGGAGTATATGGAGGAAGACTATGCAGAGATGGATGATGAAAGAACTGAAAACGTGGCCACAGAGCTCGGGGATATGCATCTCCGGCCAGTGGCTTTGAATGCAGAGGCAAATGTTTTTGCAGAAATCTCTCTGGAGAGGTACGACAAATTCCTTCGCATCATGAGGCGCATTCTCTCGTCGGACCTTTTCGCCACGGCGTCCGGCTCGTGTGCTACGGATCAGGTGATTTCAGCCATCAACGAAGGCTTGCAACAGGAAGAAGTGTTCAGTGCTTCTGAGATAGACTTTGCACTCAAGCAAATGGAGGATGAGAACAAGATTATGATTAGTGACGGTAAGGTGTGGCAGGTTTAGCGAAATATACAACGATAGGGATAGATGTAGATATTTATAGGGATTTCATTAGAGTTGTCGAAGTAGCTGAAGGTTCTTGTTGAAGAGGTCACGTGATTGACTTATATGTAGGTGTTTTCAAGGTCCGTGATTGACTTATATGTAGGTATTTAACATTCAAGGTATTTTTCGACACCCAGGTAATTATACAAAGTATCAAGACTAGCGACATCTTGTAACTTTATTTCTAATCTTTTCGTTCATTTTAAGCGTCTACAAGTCAAGATTGTATTTTAGGGGGACTCATGAATTTCACTGCGGAAGTGAACAACTCCAGAAAACCACAAAGTATCCCCACATAATAGGGAAAATGGACAAAAAGTCAAGCATTATGGAAATTATAGTCTAATCCTTATGGCCGAGGTCACAGAATAAATATATAAATCATTAAATTTTTATACCAGTATATTGAAACTAAAGTCTGCTTCACACACTTGCTACGCAGCTGTTTCACACTTGCCCTTTGACTTCCTAATGGGCCAAAGGTAGCACTTTGTGGTAGAAGTGGGTGGTACATATAAGAAAGAGTATGAGATTTGAGGTATCAAGTTATGTAATAAGGAACCCAAAGTATCAGCCATGATGACAGTGCTTCATGTGTTATAAGTACTCATGTAAAACTAGTCTCTAAGTTACTAAAGACCTACCCTGATACTATGAGATACACCTTGGCTGAGGTACGGATTTTGACGTGAACAAGGGAGTCTTAAATCTGTGAGACATCTAGATAGTTTTTTAAAATTATTCAAGCTATTTCCAAATTATTCAAGCTATTTCAAAATTATTCAAGCTATTTCAAAAAGTTGCGTACCACTCGCACAATCTTTCAAAGCAGCGCGTGGAGTGGAAGCAAGAAAAAATACCCAATACAGTATTTTTAAAATTATACCAATGCGAAAAAATTATTTATACTAGTGCGACAAAATTATTCACCAATATGTCAAAATTATTCAAACTGAAGAAAAGTTTAAATATACAGCATAACATGGAAATTACTTTAGTTTGTCAGTTTTGACCGCTTATCGGAAGAATGCAAGAATAGAATGTAATAGCAATCGTCCAAATATAAATTTTCTGATTACTGAAAACTATTAAGGTTGGTGTGAAACATTATGCCATTTGGTATGTAATTTTATCGCACTGGTATGTCAAATTTTGGAATATTAGTATGAATATTTTTTCGCACTGGTATGAATAATTTTGTCGTACTGGTATGAAGAATTTTGTCGCACTAGTATGAATAATTTTATCGCACTGGTATGAAGAATTTTGAAAAATACTGTAGTTCAAAAAAATATCAAACCAATAATTCAATTTCGCAGCCCTTGCACAGTCTTCAAACCAAATGGCATAATGTCACCCCAACTTTCGAAATTAATATTCTGGAATCTGGGATGCCTCCTATGGACTGTGTTTGAGAGTCTACGTAACTGTTTTCTTTTATCCTATACATAACAACTTGATACGGAATTAATTATTGGTTTGATAATTTGCTAGTGTAGTTGGAATCGTTTTGCGCTGAACCATCAGTCTTGGTTCCAAACCAGCGCGACAATTAATCATTTCAAAAGTTTCGTACCTTGTACAAGTTGTTGTATATAGGACAGGAAGCTAGTTTATTCGTTTTGACTTAACTCCTAAATTCAATACATGACGCAATTCTTCAAATTTAAATTTTGAATATAATTCTGATAAATTTCTGATAAATTTCTGATAAAAGTTGACATGGCATTGTTTGAAAGATTGCGCGAAGGGCCTTGAATTATTGGTTTGAAACATTTTACCAAATACAACTTGTTATATACAAGATAACATGGAAAGTTCAGTTCGATTTCCCTTTATTAAAAGACTCCCTAATCATCAAATATTGAGCAATCCTCTAGATTAAGATTTCAGAAATTGAATTTTAAAAAAGTTGGTGTGAAACATTTCGTCATTTGGTTTGAAAGATTGTGCGAAGTGGTCGAACTTTTGAAATATTGGTTTGAATAATTTTGCGCGCAGCTTTGAATCCTTTGAAATCACTGTACAGTGTTTTTCAAAATTATTCATACCAAATGGCATAATTTCACACCAACTTTTAATAGTTTTCAGTAATCAGATATTTTATATCTTGCTGATAGCTGTTACGTTTTATTCTTGAAGTCTTCCAATCAACGGTCGAAACGGACAAAATTAAAGTAGTTTCTATGTTATGCTGTGTATTAGAACTTTTATTTGGTTTGAATAATTTGTGGCACTAGTATGAATAATTTTGAAAAATACTGTACTGAGGTACAGTTTAAAATTATTCATACCAATGCGACAAAACACATTTCCGGATGTTTCTTAGACATTGGAGTTGGCATCTTCAAACTCCTCTAGCATACAGTTTGGAGTTCCATCACCCAAAGAGCTTTATTAAATCTCTCAAATATCAGAAGAAGCCCGTTCACATTGGCCTTTTTTAAGGTATCATGGTGTACGGGTGTAGACTACAGTCCACTTGGCACCAGATCCAGCACTACCTTCAAACTTCTCTAGCCTAATTTGGATTTATGTTACTACAAAAATTAAGTTTAGACCCCCAACTCCCAAGTCTGTTCACGTTGGACTTTTTACTGACTTATCATGGTGTACGGGTGTATACATTTCCGGATGTCTCTTAAACACCAGAGTCGGCACCACCTTCAAACTTTTCCAGTTTACAATTGGGAGTTCCAAAAAACCAAGGAGCTTATTTAAACCCCCAAATATCCAAATTTAAGTCTGTTCACGTTGGCCTTTTTTGCTGAGGTAGCATGGTGTACGGGTGTATACACTTCCAGCGTATCTCAGACACACGGAACCGTATCTCAGGCACCAGAGTTGCCACAACCTTCAAACCTCTCCAGCTTACATTTGGGAGTTCCAAAACCCCAAGGAGCTCTTTCTAACACCCAAATATCCAAAATTAAGTCTGTTCACGTTGGCCTTTTTTACTGAGGTAGCATGGTGTACGGGTGTACATGTCATCTCATCGCATCACTCTACCTTAGCCATCACCTCCCCCATGTCTGACTTCGAAGTGGAGCCCGAGGACGAGCTCCTCATGCACTCTTATGCAACACTCCCTCGCAACTGCAAAAAATACTGGGCAAAACGCTACGATCTCTTCTCCAAGTTCGACGAAGGCGTGTATATGACGTCAGACCTCTGGTACTCGGTCACATCTGAGGTGACGGCCCGCGTGGTGGCCAAAATCGTCAAGAAATTGATCCCCGAATGTCAAACGGTGCTTGACGTTTGCTGTGGAGGCGGCGGAAACACCATCCAATTCGCCAAGTATTTTCAGTCGGTGGTGGGTGTGGACGTCAATGCCATCAACGTCACGTGCGCGCACCACAATTGCCGGGTGTACGGGGTTGATGACAAGGTGACCTTCATCACGGACGACTGGCATGAATTGTCTAGACGCTCTGATTGGGTGCCTCATGAAACGGGCCGCTTTGACTTTGCTTTTTCGTCGCCGCCTTGGGGCGGGCCTGCATATAAGGCCTCGCCTACCTTTGATCTTTATCTGATGCTGCCGCTTGACTTGCTACTGTTATGTGAGAGCATGGCTCGGTTTTCCGACCATTTTGGTCTCTTTCTTCCGAGAAATCTGGACTTTTCCCAAATCAGTGACGTCACCAGTAAATTGTATGGCGGCCTGTGTAAAACCCGTATAGTGTGCCTATGGCAGAAGGAGAGGCCCTTGGGTATCCTTGCCATTTTTGGCTCGACGTATAGAAAATCAATTTACGAATAAACAAGTTGAACTTTGTCGCCTTGCCTCGACTAGCTGAGGAAAAAAGAAAGCCCGATGCGGGGCTCGAACCCGCAACCTTTTGATTGACCTTATGTGTTTAAGAGTCAAATGCTCTACCGATTGAGCTAACCAGGCTTTTCCGATTTTTCGATATTGCGGGATGTTTAAACTCTTCAGATTAAATGAAGACATTATCTAATTGGATCTTAACTTTACAGAGACCTGGAGCTTTGTAATGATAATTAGAAACTGAGACTTGGATTGAGTAAATGTAACTCAATTCAAGAAAACTAAACTCATGCCTCCATTGGCTACAACAAAGTGGTCGGTTGCTGGAGCCAACCCTTAGCTCTGTTTACAGCAGATGCAAGCCTTTCGTCAACTTTTGGATCAATTGAGTGGAATCAGTGGAGAAATCGATCATTTTCCTTTTGGAGTGGTCTTCTGTCAGTTTGGGGTTTGTTGAGCTGGTACGCCGTTCGTTGTAGGTGAATAAAAAAGATTGCAGCACCACAATTTCACACATGGTCTCCCACTGCATTACTCACTGTGGCCCTATGAGGCTTGACTAACGTTGATCGGACGGGAAACAGTACTTTCCACATGGTATGGCCGCAACCGAGAGTTTTTTTTTATGGAATAGGGCATCGAGATGTAGGATCTTGTGTATAGGCATTGTATATAGCTTGGAGAGAATATTCCACAATTAATTTGATGTTTCTGAATTCTGATACACTATGCTGGATATAGATCAGGTGATACTTCGATTGAGTTAGGTTCATTCCTGGTCAACAACTTCTCGACTGCGATAATGTCCCAACCATGCAACCTCTAGTGATCTTGTGCATTTAATAAATGAAATTTGAATTTGATAAATGAAATTTGAATTTGATAAAAATCAAGAGATGTTTCCAATCTAAGATCTGGTGTATTTGTCAGAGGTGATTCATGTATACACAGCATTAAGCTGCGATAATGGAGTGGTGCTGTGATAGTTTGGACCTGAAATCAGTAAATGTAGCTAGACAAGGTTAAGGATTTCTCCCATCTTCATATTCTCAGACATTATACATCAGTCCGGCGCTAGATCCACGTTTCTTGTTTTCCTGGCTCTTTGCAACAGCTGGGTAAACGAACACATGGAATTTTATTTTTTAGAGCACCAGAAGACGAAGAAATTTATATATGAATACTCACCCCTTTGTAGACTTGAAACACATTGTTGATGCGTCAATTATCGCAATGTAGCTTCAGCTGCAAGGCATCAACACTTATGCGTGAGCCGCACACAATCCCCAGTTAAGCAAGAAAATTTATAAGTGAATTCCAAGATTATTTTATAAATTTACATGAGGAGTATTTCATAAGGTACAGGAATGAACTTATAGTGGAATCCCCAACTTTTTATCAGGATTGAATCATTATCCATCTTAAATCTGAAATCATTTGAAGAGATCTATGATATCTGAAATCATCTTAAGAGATCTATGATATCTGAAATCATCTTAAGAGATCTATGATAAAAAGCATAGTAGTTACACTCCAATAAAATTTGCATATTCTTAAGGTCATTAGACTTTTCATACCTAAACTTAGTACAGAAACTGGTGGAAAAAGAGTTATAGGTATAAACGTATTTATTAATATGTATGTTAGACGCCACATAGGTATGCTACCTTTATGGGCAATTATAGCCTAGACTATGCAGTCAGAAACTCAGCAGCATCCCCAGTCTCCGTACCACCGCCACTCTGAAACTTAGTGATGCGACATTCCCAGTTCCATCCTACTACCGCTCGCCTGAAACATTTGGTCACTAACTTAACTCCGGGATGCATAACATCCTGAAGTCTATATAAGTTAACCTGATTCCCCTTCAGAAGGAATCATGCACGAATAAATAAACAATCTGGCACTTAAAGTTATCAAAGAATCTAACAATGTACATTTAACTCTTTATAGTTTAAATTTACCATGTTAGTATAATAATTGTATTTAAAAGCATTAAAGTGGTTATATATATCCTTTTTATAGAACAGTGTTTTTAAATATAGTAATTTAAAAATCATTCATACCAATGCGACAAAATTATTCAGACCAGTGCGATAAAATTGTTTAGACTAGTGCGACAAAATTATTTAGACTAGTGCGACAAAATTATTTACAGTCTTTTTCAAAATTATTCATACCAATGCAACAAAATTATTCATACCAGTGCGACAAAAATATACCAAATAAAAGTTTTAATATACAGCATATCATGGAAACTAATTTAGTTTTGTCTGTTTAGCCGTTGATAAGAAGACTCCCAGAATAGAATGTAATAGCAATCAACAAGATATAAATATCTGATTACTGAAAACTATTAAAAGTTGGTGTGAAACATTATGCCATTTGGTATG
>VATE01000215.1:0-20134 GCA_008065195.1 Metschnikowia amazonensis | reverse complement strand
GGGTAGCATGGTGTACGGGTGTGAGAGGCGTATTGCGCGACTGTTCTTTCAAAGACTACAGTATTTTTCAAAATTATTCACAGTGCTATAAAATTATTCACAGTGCTATATTTATTCACAGTGCTATATTTATTCACAGTGCTACAAAATTATTCACAGTGCTATAAAATTATTCACAGTGCTATATTTATTCACAGTGCTACAAAATTATAACCATACAAGTTTTAAAATACAGCATAACATAAAAACTACTTTGGTTTTGTTCGTTTCCCATTGATTAGAATACTCCAAGAATAGTATTTATATTCAATAGTCCAGATATAAAATATCTAATTACTGTAATTAAAAGTTAAACATTATGCCATTTGGTTTGAATAATTTTGTCGCACTAGTTTGAATAATTTGAAATATTGGTGATTTGTCGCGCTGTTGAATAATTTTGAAAAATACTGTACTAGAATGTTTAGTTAAATCTATGAGACTTTTAATAATAGAGTAATAAAGAAAAATCCTTACTCTACCTAGAAGCCATTCATAAATCTATTCGTCCTTGTCTCAAGTTTGGAATGTACAGACTAGACTGATATCAGAGTATGAAGAGCACTACACCATAGACTAGCATGAATCGTAAATTTGACTGTAGAGCATGCCAGATTTTTAAGATAACTTCTATATTCTTTCTGAATAATTAAAAAGCTATACATGAAATTATAAATTGTTACATTCTATGGGTATCAACTCCCACAATCTAAGCTATCTAGACATTACTAAGGAAAGAATCATAGGTTAAAAAGACGCAATCCAATGTACTACCCCAGTCACAAGTACTAGATAGTTTTTTCAAAAGTATTCAAACACCGCGCAAAATGTCCGAAGAAAACTGAATCGATTTTATGTTCGTATTCGCACAATCTTTCAAACCAATGGCAATTTGACACCTTCTTTATAATTCAATATTTTAAAATTTATATCTGAATTACCTTATGTACTATTTTGAAGTCTTCCAATTGAAGGAACAACTGGTTCTGTGATATCTACAACAACTTATTAGGAAACCTAGTGTTTCAAAATTATTCACAGCGCGACAAAAGTATTCACCAATATTTCAAATTATTCAAACTAGTAAAATTATTCAAACTAGTAAAATTATTCAAACTAGTAAAATTATTCAAGCTAGTAAAATTATTCAAACCAAATGTTAGTTCACACCAACTTTTAATAAAATCAGTAATCAGAAATTTTATATTCCGGCAATTGCTTGTGTACTATTCCTGGTGTCTTTCAATCAATGGTCGAACAGACAAAACTAAATAGTTTCCATGTTATCCTGTAAATTATACTTGTATTTGGTTTGATAATTTTGAAAAGACTGTATAGATTGAACAATTTTGTTTTTTGATTGAATCTTTTCGCGCTGATTTAAACATTCTTCTATGGTTCATATGTTTTCAAAATTATTCACAGCGCGACAAAATTTTTCAAACCATTTCAAAGTTTCGTACACCTTCAAGCATTCAACTAAATACAAGTTGTTGTATGAGACAACAAGGAAGCTAGTTTATTTTTTTACCCTTGACTTTGAATATAGTACATGAATCAATTCCAGAAATAAATTTCTGAATTAATTGTGATAACTGAAATTAAATTGTGATAAATTTGACATGATACTATTATTTAAAGATTGTGCAAAGTGGTGCGAAATTGAAATGGTTTGATAATTTTACGTGATTATAAAATCGCGCTGATTATCAGTCTTTTTCAAAATTATTCATACCAGCGCGCAAAATTATTCATACCAAGATTTCAAAATTATTCAAACTAGTGCGACAAAATTATTCATACCAAATGCATAATGTTTAACTTTTAATATTCAGTAATTAGATATTTTATATCTGGACTATTGCATATATATACTATTCTTGGCGTATTCTAATCAATGGGAAACGAACACACTAAAGTAGTTTTCATGTTATGCTGTATATTAAAATTTGCATTGGGTATGAATAATTTTGTAATGCTATGAATAATTTTGAAAAATACTGTAATTATCGCGCTGATTATAATTATCGCACTGATATTTTGTCGCGGCTTGAATAATTTTTGTATTTCAAGTTTCGTAGCCTTCATTCTCTCAAACAAATACAAGTTATTTATAGGAGTCTAGTTCAGTTCCGTTCCGTTGATCTCATTGGAAAACTCCAAATCCACTTTATGCGAATTATTCTACAACATAAGATTTCTGAATATTGATTTTTATGAAGTTGGTGTAAAACATTATGTCATTTGATTTGAAAGATATGCGAAGTGGTCATTTTGAATTATTGGAATGAATTTTTGTCGCGCTGCTTTGATCATTTCGAAAACACCGTAACATTTTGCGCGCTGCTTTGATTTCGAAAACACCGTAACATCTTGCGCGCTGCTTTGAATTTTTGAAATCACCGTATGGTGTATTGTGGCTCACGTGACACGCCCTTCATTGCTTGCCCCAATACAGTATTGAGATGGTTGTGGAGCCCAAGAGTTGAGATGTAAATCCAAGAAAAGTTTGGGGAGATTACTCGGGTAGAAGGGAGTAATCTCGGGTAGAAGGGAACAATCTCGGAAACAATCTCGAGAACAATCTCGTAAACAATCTCGAGAACAATCTCGGAAACAATCTCGACAACAATCTCGGGAACAATCTCGCTGGGAGGGAAACGAGCCAATTCGAGCCAATTTGAGAAACTAAAGTAGACCCCGGCGCTCACTACCATAAAACCTGTACATCCACAATAAACTCCTCATGAACTAATGAACTTTCTTCCCTCAGCTTATTTATTTCTAATATCTTGCTCTTATCTAGTGTACCTGCATAAAGCGCTACCCACTGCATGTGCGCGGCACTTATCAGTGAAGTTTGGAAATCTCCTCCCCCCACCAAAATGGCCTTGATCAGCAATGCTATAGAATCCATGGGAGACCCCACACACAAAAAAAATCCCGCCCCCTCGCTCAAAATATCGTCCATTGGCCTCTGGAAATCGCTCACTGATTGGTGGGCCGTGGATCGTTCGCTGCAGGAGCCCACAGAGAAATCCGTACATTCCCAGCACTTTAGCGCCGCCAGAGCAAAGAACTTGGACATTGAACACACTTTGTTCCGGACCATCTTTTCAGAAAGTGTCCGCTTTGAAAACGACGCTTCCTCCCATCTGTCTCTGGCTGCTTCCCATCCGTCTCTGGCTGCTTCCTCCCATCTGTCTCTGGCCGCTTCCTATCCGTCTCTGGCCGCTTCCTATCCGTCTCTGGCTTCCTCCCATCCGTCTCTCGCTGCTCGCTTCCTAGACACCCCGGTGCCCTCGGATGTGGCGGGGTCTTGCTACATCCATGAACTCGAGCTCAAAAACTGCTCGGATCTGGCGGCTCCCGAAAAGCACATTGTGGTGATTCATGGCTATATGGCGGCCATGGGATACTTTGCCAAAAACCTCGAGGCCTTGGCCTGGTCGTATCCCAATATGTGCGTGCACGTGATTGATCTTCCAGGGTTTGGCAATTCTGCCCGGCCCACCTTCCCCAACGACCTTCTTCAGCTTCCCAAAAACGCCTCCAAGGCAGACGAGATCCTGCAGATTATCCAGGCCGAGAGTTGGTTCATTGATAAGATTGAGGCGTGGCGCAAAGCCCGGAAAATCAGCATTTTCGATCTCGTGGCCCATTCCATGGGTGCCTACCTCTCGTCATGCTACCTCTTGAAATACAATAACGACCCGCAAAAACGCCGTGTACAAAAGTTTGTTTTGGTCAGTCCCATGGGCACCGAGTCCAGTGATATCAGTTTGCTCAACAACAAGAAGCTCCAATTCAACCACCACGACATTTCCAGCAACCCGCTCCACGAGGTGTTTGCCACGGCCGATTTCGAAGACCATAACCCGAGTTTGGATGACTTGGGGCGTTTGTGGGACAAGTTGGGGCGGCCCAAGTTCCCCAAAAATGCGTTTTTGAAGACTCTCTGGAACAACCACATTTCGCCGTTTCAGTTTTTCCAATATTTGGGTCCATTCTACTCCAAACTCTTATCGTTCTGGTCGTTCCAGAGATTCCTGAATTTTTCTTCACATCCCGATGGAGAGCTCCAAGACAATACGGACTTGATCCTCCTTTTGCACGACTATTCATTTTCCATTTTCAACCAGTACCAGGCATCGGGCGAGTTGGCCATTACCAAGTTTATCAACCATGAGATTGTTCCGAGATTGCCTCTCTGCGACCGAGGCTTCGTGGAGTACCTCAAAATGGCAGGAATCGAGACACTCTGGATGTATGGTGACAAGGACTGGATGAATAGCCGAGGAGGCGAGTACTGTGTTAAAAAACTTAAGGATTTAGGAGCTTATACGTGCTTTGAAATGGTGAAGGGTGCAGGACACCATATCTACCTTGATAATCCAGAAGCCTTTAACGAAAGTGTTGTTAAATTTTTGGGGCAGTAAAGGTGTGAATAATGAGAAGATTGATCATACAGTATTTTGAAATTAAACCAGTGACAAATATCAAACCAAATACAAGTTTAATATACAGCATAACATGGAAAATACTTTAGTTTTGTCTGTTGGCCGTGATTGGAAGACTCTAGGAATAGAATCTAATAGCAATCTGTTAGACGCCACATAGGTATGCTACCCTTATGGGCAATTATAGCCTAGACTATGCAGTCAGAAACTCAGCAGCATCCCCAGTCTCCGTACTACCGCCACTCTGAAACTTAGTGATGCGACATTCCCAGTTCCATCCTACTACCGCTCGCCTGAAACATTTGGTCACTAACTTAACTCCAGGATGCATAACATCCCGAAGTCTATATAAGTTAACCCGATTCCCCTTCAAAATGAATCATGCACGAATAAATAAACAATCTAGCACTTAAAGTTATCAAAGAATCTAACACAATCAGCAAGATATAAATATGAGATTTTAAAGTTGGTATGAAACATTGTAGACAGTATCTAAAATATTCATAACTCTAAAATTTATCTACTTTGGTCTCTATTTATTATTCAACTCATATCAGCTTCTATAGTATTACTTGTCTTAAGTTGGACTGAAAGTAATGGTGCGAATACAGTCTCTTTCAAAATTATTCATACCAGTGCGACAAAAATATTCATACCAACATTTTAAAATTATTCAAACTAGTGCGACAAATTATTCAAACCAAATGGCATACACCAACTTTTAATAGTTTTCAGTAATCAGATATTTTATATCTTTCTGATTGCTATTACATTCTATTCTTGAAGTCATCCAATCCATGGTCGAAATGGCCAAAACTAAAGTAGTTTCCATGTGATGCTGTACTTAAAACTTGTACTTGGTATGAATAATTTTGTCGCATTGGTACAGTGTTTTTCAAAAATATTCAAACCAGTGCGACAAAATTTTTCATACCAATATTTTATTCATACCAATATTTCTAATTATTCATACCAATATTTCTAATTATTCATACCAATATTTCTAATTATTCATACAAATATTTCTAATTATTCAAACCAAATATAAGTTTTAATATACACCATAACATGGAAACTACTTTTTGTTCGTTTCGACCAATGATTGGAAGACTCCAAGAAAAGAATGTAATATTAATCATCAAGATATAAATTTTCTGATTACTGAAAACTATTAAAAGTTGGTGTATGCCATTTGGTTTGAATCATTTTGTCGCACTGGTATGAAAATTTCGAAATATTGGTATGAATAATTTTGAAAAAGACTGTAATGGCGGCCGGAATTGCAGCAATCGCGAGGGCCGGCATTGGGAGTCACACCCGTGCACCAGGCTAGGTCAGCAGAAAAAGGCCCAACGCAAAGCTCCATTTTTTTAGTGGTATGCTTTTGAAATTGAGTTTAATGGGATGCTGGAATTCCGGACAGTAGATCAGGAATTTTTCAGCCATCAAGCTCCACTGGCGGACTATTGGAGTGTTGGGGCTGGGCAATTCCGGCCGCGCTGGTATCAGGGCTCAAGTGCTATAGAAGCCAATACCAAAATTAAAACAAGCTTTAGGAAAGTAATCAAGAGATTGACACCAGTTTAAGCCATAAGTATTTCTCAAGGATATATATGAAAGTGGCACAAGATGATGAAGGAAAAAGCAGTAGTTTATGGTATGTGTAGTTTAGTAGTATAGTTTGTACAGTGTTTTTAAAATAAATCAAACCAATATTTCAAAATTTCGTACCACTTCGCACAATCTTACACCAACTTTTATTAGAATTAATATACAGAATTTATTTCTAAACAATTGCTATACTAAACTTGGAGTCTTTCAATAAAGGCCAAAACTGACTAACTGAATAGTTTCCATTTTATCCTATAACAACTTATATTTGGTTTGAATGAATGTGCAAGGGTACGAAACTTGAAATAGTTTGATAATTTTGTCGCGCTAGTATGAATACAAATTTAAAATTCAGACTAGTGCGACAAGTTCAACCAAATATAAATTATAATTTACAGGAAAACATGTAAGTATGCCATTTTGTATGAATATGGAATATCGTATGAATATGGAATATTGGTATGAATATTTCAAAATATTCAAACTAGTGCGACAATTGTCAAACCTACAGTATTTTTCAAAATTAGTCATACCAGTGAGGCAAAATTATTCATACTAGTGCGACAAAATTATTACCAATATTACAAAATTATTCATACCAAGTGCAAGTTTTAATATACAGCATAACATGGAAACTACTTTAGTTTTGTCCGTTTAGCCGTTAATTGGAAGACTCTAGGAATGGTATATATGAGCAATCGTCCAAATATTTAATTTCTGATTAATGAATTCTATTAAAAGTTGGTAGGAAACATATTCCATTTGGTATGAATAATTTGAAAAATACTGTAATGCCATTTGGTTTGAATAATTTTGTCGCACTAGTATAAAGTTTTGAAATATTAGTATGAATAATTTTGTCGCACTGGTATGAATAATTTGAAAAATACTGTACAAGTTTTGATTTACAGGATAACATGAAACCACTTTTGTTTTCTCCGTTTCGACCATGTATTGAAAGACTCCAAGAATAGTATATTTATCGTCTAGATATGAATTTTCTGATTGTTGAATTCTATTGTTGGCGTGAAATATTATACCATTTGGTATGAATAATTTCAGCAATATTTCAAAATTATTCACCAGTGCGACAAAAGTATCCATAGCAATATTTCAAAATTATTCACCAGTGCGACACAATTATTAAACAAATACAAGTTTTGATTTACATGAAACCACTTTTGTTTTGTCCGTTGGCCGTTGATTGGCAGACTCCAAGAATAGTATTTATCGTCTAGATATAAATTTTCTGATTACTGAATTCTATTAAAGTGATGTAAAACATTATGCCATTTGGTTTGAAAGATTGTGCGAAGGTACGAAACATTTTGAAATATTGGTTTGAATAATTATTAAACTAGTGCGATAAAATTATTCACACAAATATATTTCAAAATTATTATACAGTATTTTTCAAATTCATACCAATGCGACAAAAATATTCATACCAAATACAAGTTTTAATATACAGCACAACATGGAAACTAGTTTAATTTTGCCCTTTTCGACCGTTGATTGGAAGACTGCAAGAAGTATATATAACAACTGACTAAATAAAATTTCTGATTACTAATTTCCAATAAAGTTGGTGTGAAACATTATACCATTTGGTTTGAATAATTTTGAAATATTGGTATGAATAATTTTGCGCGCTGGTAATTTTGAAAAAAACTGTATTATGGTGAATCATATTAAATGATCTTTTGACTTGATCTGTTGAAATGATCTTTTGAAATGATCTTTTGACTTGATCTGTTGAAATGTTTTTTGAAATGATCTTTTGACTTGATCTGTTGAAATAATCTGTTGAAATAATCTTTTGAAATAATCTGTTGAAATAAGCTTTTGAAATAATCTGTTGAAATAATCTGTTGAAATAATCTTTTGAAATAATCTGTTGAAATAATCTTTTGAAATAATCTTTTGACTTGATCCTTTGAAATGAATCATATTGAGTCCACAACCAGAAGAATCCTCATGAGTGATTCAAAAATTTCCTCCCTATCGAATTCCTTAAGACTCTTCTCAAAAAGTTGACCCTCAAACTCATTCTTCATTTTTTCTGACACCGCGTGCGCTGCGTCGATTATCTCGCTCCCAATACCTGCCAATTTGGCCACATTTAACCCATACGAATTTGAAACAACCCCGCGCACCACTTTATAAAGGAAAATCACCTCCGGCCAATCACTCTTTTTCTCCCTCCGCTCGAGAAATGCCATGTGGTAATTGTGCACTGCACGGTGCTCTTTTTCCAACTCATGCAATGATGGGTAGTGAGTGATGAAAAGTGTCACGGGTGAATTGGAGTCCTCGATGATATACTTTAATATGGCATATGCTAGAGCCACGCCATCTTTTGTGCCAGTGCCTCTGCCGATTTCGTCCAATATTACCAACGATTTGGGTGTATAGCTCTGGATGATCTCCGCACACTCGTGCATCTCCACCATGAACGTCGATTGCCCCTTGAGAATGTTGTCGCTGGCGCCCATGCGAATGTGGATGGAATCAAATACTCCCATGAGGGCTTCTGTGCAGGGCAAGAAGCATCCCACTTGGGTCATGATCACCGAAAGGGCAATTTGCTTGACGAGTGATGACTTGCCGCCCATATTGGGACCTGTAATGATGAGCACCCGGTTTTCATCATAAGAAATGTCAATGTCATTGGGAACATAGCTAGAGGGGCTTATATGCAGGAGAATCGGATGAAGGCCCTGTTTAATTTGAATTAACTGCAGATCCACAATTTCCGGCTTGACATAGCCAATTTCCGACTTGCTGGCCGCCGCTAATGATAGCAAACAGTCGAATTTGGACAAGCACGTGACCACCAGTCGGATGTACTCGTGGTGCAAATCGATTTCCTGCAAGTACACCTTGAAGCAGCGATCACACTCGTGCAAGAGCTTTTCCGTATGGTACTGGAGCCGCTTGTGGAGTGCAGATACCCGGGCCGGCCTGTACCTGGACACGGACTTGGTGGCACTGATCTTGAGCCAATCTGCAGGAAGAGTGTCGCTTTGCTTACCGTTTCGGACCTCGATCAAATGCGTGTCCTTGAGCACGGAAACGTACTGCAACTGGGGACGTTTCAAGTACTTCCGAATATCCACTAACTCAGCATCGAGCTCAGCCTCCACTTGCAGAATTGCAGCCTTTTCCTGGAGAACACACGCGAATTTGGCGTCAGATTCGAGTTTAAAAAACCTTTGCTTCATTTCTGAGACATCAAGCAGCGAGAGCGCGATTCCCGCATCCATCTGCGCCAAGAGCCCATCCAAGGTTTTTTCCTTACTGAACAGAACCATGTGATTCAAAATTTCAAAAAGAAGTTTGTCTCGGGGAAACTTGGCCCGGAACTCTTCCACCGAAGCACGTCCAAAGTCTCGAAAAATCTGTAATATGTCACAGATGGACTTGAGCATAAGAAAGATTTCTTTTCTGGATACTCGGTCGTTTTCTTGTGTTGCTGAGTAATGAATTTTGGTGAGCGTACGGTCAATTTCAACTCCGCTCTTGGCCAATTTGACTAGCGACTGTCGAAAAGCATCCACTATATGCACAAAATCGCCAGAAACCAAGGTTTCCACTGCATTCAAGCGCTTTATGATGTCATCCTTCCGCACAAGCGGCCTGCTGATCCATTTTCGGAGCATATTGGCTCCGCTCCGCGTGAGCGTGTTTTGAAGAAGCCACACAAGTGTTCCTTTGCGAGCAGTGGGGTCGTCTTGAACTTGGAAAATGTCCAATGCTCGGAGAGTGCCTGCAGGTAACACCATGGAAGTGGAGGAGTCTGAGAAGACGGAGATGTTGGAAGTGACGGTGAAGATGTTGCTGAGCTTGAACTCCTGGAGATATATGATGAGCTCGTTGAAACATGCCACAACTGAAGGTTTATAATTCAAGTGGAAATATTCGGGGAGATGATTGGTTTGTGTCAGGCTGAAAAAGTGCTCCAAAGATTGCTGGATATGAGCACTGGGTTTGATGCTGACGGAGTGCACAGAGACATTTGGGAAATGAATTTTGAAACCTGACCTGAGGCTGTCACCTCTATGTAAAGTTCTTTCTGGAGCTGTTTCTGGAGTTGTTTCTGGAGTTCTTTTTGGAGTTCTTTCTGGAGTTCCTTCTGGAGTTCCTTCTGGAGTTCCTTCTGGAGTTTCTTCTAAAGCTCCTTCTAAAGCTCCTTCTGAAGCTCCCCCTAAACCTCCCCCAATCAATATCACCTCACTAGGTCTCATATACGCGAGCCTGCTTTCTAAGGCCTCACGTGACCAACCAAAAACATCATACACAATTTCTCCCGTGGCAGGCTGAACCCCCACAATAGTAGTCTCGTTTTCTGCTCTATTCTCGTAAATACACACGATAAAGTCGTCTCCATTATCATCCATACTTTTTTCATCCACATTCTCATCGCCCATATAAGTGGCTTTCGTATAAACCGCGGTGATGCGTCTTTCAAACAACGATGACTTGGAACTCTCCACAGACTTGATTGCTGCAGACTCTGTCTGCTTCACCACACCCACCTTTAAGCCATGGTTTAGAAGCCTCTGGAGATGAATATGAAGCCTGACATCTGGAATCAGACAATATGCAAACCGGTCATGAGTCCGCTCATCCAATTGGATATTACCAGGAATAAGCATGATATTCAACACCAGCGAAGCCACCACTGCATCTTGCCCAAAAAACTTGTACTTGTAACCCACCTGGATGGCTAGAATCTTGTCTTGGTTTTGGAGTTTTAATTGTGAATACTGTTGCTCTAGGGGAGTTAATTTTGGGAGTCTTTGTTTGGTGGCTGGTGTACGGGTTTTTGGTTTTTCCCCTGATCCTCCCAAATTTCCTGTCTCTGATCCTCCTGATTCTCCTCTCATCCTCGATCCCTCCAAATTTTCTCTCTTCCCCGATCCTGTTTTCTCCGATCCTGTCTTCCCCAATCCTGTCTTCCCCAATCCTGTCTTCCCCAATCCTGTCTTCCCCAATCCTGTCTTCCCCAATCCTGTCTTTGCACTATTAGAAATGGTATCAAAATTGTTCTTGCAGTCTGTGTCATTGATACCAGAATTCTTGACAGTCCCATTGAAATCACCTTCCTTCAAACCTTCAATTGAAGCTTCACTGGTGGATACCGTTTTCCGGGTCTTGGAAGGCGTAGAAGACGATTCAGAACCGACTCTTTTGGCCAGTGTGTTCAGTAGTAGGCTTGGCCCAGACGAATTTTTCTCATGTAGAGGGTCTGTCTTTGCTTTTGGAGAAAAGAAGCGACTAATAGACGCCTGTTTTTTATTTTTGGATGGAGCCATTGGTGCAGTGTTTTCAAAATTATTTATACAGTGCGACAAAATTATTCATACAGTATTTTTTCAAATATTCAAACCAATTTAGAGTTTCGTGCCAATTCTCAAAGTTTCGTGCCACTTCGCACAACCTTCAACCAAATGACGAAATCACACCAACTTTTTAGAATCATATACAGAATTTTAATCTAGAGGATTACTTATGAATAATCTATTTTAAGTTTTCTAATCAAGATCAAAAGGGCCAAAACTAGTTTCATGTTATCTTGTATATAAAAACTTGTATTTGTTTGATATTGAAATATTAGTACAATCTTTTTCAAAATTATTCATACTAGGGACAAAATTATTCAAACCAATTTAAAAATATTAAACTAGTGCGACAAATTATTCAAACCAATTCAAAAATATTAAACTAGTGCGACAAATTATTAATTCAAAAATATTAAACTAGTGCGACAAATTATTAATTCAAAAATATTAAACTAGTGCGACAAATTATTAATACCAATATTTTAAAAATATTCAAACCAGTGTCATAAATTATTCATACCAATACTTCAAAATTATTCGAACCAAATGAAAGTTTTAATACAGCATAAAATGGAAACTACTTGTTTGCCCGTTTCGACCGTTGATTCAAAACTCTAATAATAGAATGTAATAGCAATTGTTAGATTCTTTGATAACGTCAAGTACTTGATTGTTCATTGTATTCGTTGATGATTCCTGGAAAAGGGGAATCAGGGTTACTTATATAGACTTTCAGAATATGGAGGTATGGCTCCACATCCTGGTATGAAACTGGTCACCCACGCTTCATGCAGGCAGTCAAAGGGAATGAACAACTAACGCCGTGATAATGAGTTAGAGACTGGCGGTAGTAGGGAGACAACTTCGGTTTCCCAGGTTTGGGAATGTGAGTCCGGTTCTGGTTGCCTCAGGTCCCGCCTAGATCGACTGGCGTAGATAAACTTGTCTTGTATGAGTAGTGTGCTACTCATACGGGATCTGACAACAATCAGCAAGATATAAAATATCTGATTACGGAAAAGTATTAAAAGTTAGAGCGAAACATTATGCCATTTGGTTTGAATAATTGTCGCACTGGTATGAATAATTTTGAAATATTGAATAATTTTGAAATATTGAATAATTTTGAAATATTGGATGAATAATTTTGAAATATTGAATAATTTTGAAATATTGGATGAATAATTTTTTCGCACTCGTTACGAAATTTTGAAAAGACTGTATTTCCTCCAAACATATTCAATATCCGGTAAAGGTAAATCGTCATTAAGGATCCAATTTTTGTATGGACTGTCCTCTGGTATGAAAGAGTTATTCTATTGAAGAGCTCTTTGGAGGTCGCCCCTTGGGTAGAAACAGTAAACATATCGTAACTTATATAGATACAGAATATAAGAGAAGGGAGAATAGGTCCTTAGAGAGATAATATCAAGTATTCTTTCTTACATATAAATAGGATGAGGTAGTGTTAATTCAAATAAGAGTGTAGCACCGCCAAAGCTTATGGCTTCTGGATATGTGATACACGTTGTGGTAAGTAGCCTATAGAGTCTTTCAAAATTATTCATACAGTCTTTCAAAATTATTCATACAGTCTTTCAAAATTATTCATACAGTCTTTCAAAATTATTCATACAGTCTTTCAAAATTATTCATACAGTCTTTCAAAATTATTCATAGAAGTGCGACAAAATTATTCAACCAGTGCCATAAATTATTCAAACCAAATGGAAAATGTTTCACTTTAAATAGAATTCAAAATTCTGTAATCTAAAATCTGAAGATTGCCTCACATAAATATTTAGGGGTCTTCCAATTAAGGGTGAAACAGACAAAACTAAACTAGTTTTCATGTTATGCTGTATACTAAACTCGTACTTGTTATGAATAATTTTGTAATATTGGTATGATAATTTTGAAATATTGGTATGATAATTTTGAAATATTGGTATGATAATTTTGAATTGGTTGAATAATTTTGCGCGCTGGTATGAATAATTTCGAAAAACAGTGTACTAGTGCGACAAAATTATTCAAACCAAATGGCATAATGTTCACACCAACTTTAAATAGAATTCAGTAATCAGATATTTTATATCTTGACGAATGCTATTACATTCTATTCTTGGATTCTTCTAATCAACGGGTAAAATGGACAAACTAAAGTAATTTCCATGTAATACTGTCTATTAAAACTTTTATTTGGTTGAATAATTTTATTGGTTGAATAATTTTATTGGTTGAATAATTTTATTGGTTGAATAATTTTATTGGTTGAATATTTTGAATTGGTTGAATATTTTCAATTGGTTGAATATTTTTGCGCGCTGGTATGATATTTTGAAAAATACTGTACTACTCAATCCACCTGTCTCAACATAATGACATCGTTCTACACTTCATATTTATGATATCCCAACTACTGGCATATATGGGATAATTGTTCATCAAATACTTGTGTTTGAGTCTTGATGTTTTGATCAGAAGCTTGGTTGACCTGTGTACGAGATGTTAATTCATTGGGTGGTCATTAGCTATATCTGTTTGAAGAAACTGAAGCTCTATCATCTGGAGAAGTCTCTCTATCATCTGGAGAAGTCTCTATCATCTGGGGAAGTCTCTTTGTTGGAATTATTTAATTCTGGTGTTATGGATACTTAATGTAATATACAACAGTACAGTATTTTCAAAATTATTCAAACCAATTCAAAATTATTCAAACCAATTTTAAAATATTCAAAATAGTGCGACGAAATTATTCATACATATTTCAAAATTATTAAACTAGTGCGACAATTATTCAAATGACATAATGTTCACACCTACTTTTAATAGTTTTCAGTAATAAGTTTTATATCTTGCAGATTGCTTTACATTCTATTCTTAGAGTCTTCTACTCAACGATTGAAACGGACAAACTAAAGTAATTTCCATGTTTGCTGTCTATTAAAACTTGTATTTGGTTGAATAATTTTGTCGCATTGGTATGAATAGTCTTGAAAAATACTGTATGAATAATTGTCGCACCAGTTTGAATAATTTTGAAAAACACTATGTTAGATTCTTGTGGATAACATTGATACTAAATACTTAGCCTAATCGTTGATGCTCCTCGAACGAGGAATCTCGGGCTCTTTTATGAGAGTAACTGCTATGATTGCTGGTTGTCAAGCCATTTCTGGCTAATTGCTGGCTAATAAAGAGATCACGTGATAAGCTCATTTGACAGGGCCTTTCGTAATTCCTCTTCCAACCGCACAGCGTAGCTATAATTTGAGCCAGATGGTAGTGTGATACCCATGGTGGATCTGACACTATATAATGTTTCACACCACATTTAATAGAATTAGTAATGAGATATTTTATATAGACGATTGCTCATATTTATTGTTGGAGTCTTTCAATCAACGGTTGAAACGGGCAAAACTAAAGTAGTTTTCATGTTATGCTGTAAATTAAACTTGTATGTTTGAATAATTTTAAAATTGGTTTGGATAATATTTCGCATTGGTATAGTATTTTTTTATTATTCAAACCCATATTTCCAATTAATCAAACCAATATTTCCAATTAATCAAACCAATACACTGTTTTTCAAAATTATTAAACTAGTGCGACAAATAATTCAAACCAATACACTGTTTTTCAAAATTATTCAAACCAAATGGTATAATATTTCACCAACTTATAATAGATTTAGTAAATAAATATTTTATATCTGGGCGATTTCTTATATATACTATTCTTGGATTCTTTCAATTGATCGTTGAAACGGGCAAAGCTAAATTAGTTTCCATGTTATCCTGTAAATTAAACTTGTACAGTCTCTTTCAAAAATATTCATACCAATGCGACAAAATTATTCATACCAATATTTCAAAAATTTTCATACCAGTGCAAAATTATTCATACCAAATGGCATAATGTTTCACACCAACTTTTAATAGTTTTCAGTGATCAGATATTTTGCTTGTATATACTATTCTTGGATTCTTCAAATCAACGGTCGAAACGAACAAAACTAAAGTAGTTTCGATGTTATGGTGTATATTAAAACTTATATTTGGTTTGAATAATTTTGAAATATTGGTATGAATAATTTTGAAATTTTGGTATGAATAATTTTGTCGCACTGGTTTGAATATTTTTGTCGCATTGGTATGAATATTTTTGAAAAATACTGTATGTTTGAAAAATTTGTCGCACTGGTTCAGTATTTTCAAAATTATTCATACCAATGTCAAAATTATTCATACCAATGTCAAAATTATTCATACCAATGTCAAAATTATTCATACCGAAGAAAAGTTTTAATATACAGCATAACATGGAAACTCCTTTTGTTTCGTCCATTTCGACCGTTCATTGGAAGACTCTAAGAATAGAATTCACAGCTATTATCAGCAAGATATAAAATATTTATTTACTAAATCTATTAAAAGTCGGTGAAACATTGTGCCATTTGGTATATAATTTTATCGCACTGGTATGACAAATTTTGGATATTGGTATAATAATTTTGTCGCACTGGTATAATTTTGAAAAATACTGTGAACTAGTGCGACAAAATTATTCAACCAATATTTCAAATTAAACCAATATTTCAAATTAAACCAATATTTCAAATTAAACCAATATTTCAAATTAAACCAATACAAAATTGTATATACAAGATATCATGGAAAAGTTCAGTTTTGGCCTTTTGACCCTTAACTCCTAGATGTATATGAGGCAATCTCTAGATTAAGATTTCCAAATATTGAATTCTAAAACAGTTGGTGACAATTTTGTCTTTTGGTTTGAAGATGTGGAAGTGGTACGAATGAGAATTGGTATGATAATTTTGGTTTACTTTTTGAGAATAGTTTTTGAGAATACTAGAATACTTTTTGAGAATACTAGAATACTAGAATACTTTTTGAAATACTTTTTAGAATTGATTTGATAATTTTGAATTGTAGTGGTGCTACAGTGAAAATAATGCGGATATATGCAGTCTATGAAGAATCAAGAGATCATTCTCCATCTTCTTTTCTTATCTCTCCTCTCTTTTTCCCTACTCGTCTCGGATACTAGTGAAGCTGATGCTACTCACATTCCCAGACCGCTTCATCACATCCTTGGGCTTCTCCTCATATTTTCCTTTCGTTGAGCCTTTGGGTATGGTAAATGTGAGCACCTTCTCTTCGCTTAGCAGCTCCATGGACTCTGCCATAGACTCTGCCACTGGTTCTATCACTGACTCTGACAAATACTCTGTCACTGACTCTGTCACTGGTGCTACCCCTGACTTTACCACTGACTCTCCCATGTTCGTGGACTCTCCCATTTTCGTGGACTCTCCCATGTTCGTGGACTCTCCCATTTTCGTGGACTCTCCCATTTTCGTGGACTCTCCCATGTTCGTGGACTCTCCCATTTTCGTGGACTCTCCCATTTTCGTGGACTCCACTTGCACCTCCATACTATCGTCTTCAGCTAAAACTGGAGACGAAATACAAAACTTCTTCTGCATCTCACTGGTCAGTTTCATCAGTGGCCTCTTGGCCATCTCCATAGTCCCCGTAACATGCATCACCGATGGAGTTGACGAGTTGCGCCGGAGCATCACATTGGGCTGGAATTTGTTGCTAGATGTCCGACTTAGTGGCGCCCGTGACACAGGCGTGGTATTGCCACTACCGTTGCGAGACCCATAATCCATGCTGCTTTGACCCGCACCTCCATCCGTGTGCCTTTCCTGGCGCGACACATCCACACTGGATGAAGACCCGGAAACACTTCTTTGACGACACAGAGAAAGCGGAGACGAGTGGAATTGGTGTGCTGACTTGGATGAGCTGGGAGTGGTGACCAATGGGAAAGATTGGCTTCTATTGGCCAACGATACCGTTTCATCAGACGTGGCCCCTTCTTTGCTGGAAGACAGCCTCGACTCGGAAAAGTAGTCTCTTCCAGACTCCAGTACCAGCCGAGCCTGCGGCATGGAACTGAGCGATTTTCGCGACTGCGTGCGCGTGAACTCCACCTGGAGTGGGCTTTTCGGGTTGCTGACCATGGATAATGGCGTGGCCGGTACTCGTACCTGCATTGGAGATCCGCCTTGAAACAGCCAAGATGATCGTGTGCCAAACCCTTGCACCAATGACTTGGAGTGGCGCCGCCGAGGAATTGGTCGGTCAGGCTCTGCGTTATGTGCAGGAGGCAATGAAGCCAGGTGTTTACGACCCACAGATGCAGATTCCAGCGCAACTGTGGAGTCTTTGGCGACTTCGTGCTTGGAAAAGAGCATTTGGGGTTCTTCTGCAAGCGTATCGGCGCGGTCGGAGCACACGGAACCGGAGTTCTCGGAGATACGAGAATCGTTCTGGAGCGTTGTCAATGGCAGGATCATGGTATCAAGAGTTGCTCTATGGGGACTTGGAAGGGGGTAGACATGCAGCGGGAAGTTGATGAGGGCAAGAGCCTTGTCTACCCAAGCTGATTTCATGCTGGGGTATTTGTTGTGGAGCTCGAACGATGCCGCTAGGTATCTTGGGGTGTAGAGTCTATTGTTGAGGGCATTTTCGAGGGGTTCTAGGCGTTTGAGGGCATTTTCGAAGGGATCAGTGGGATCAATTTGTTGAGCAGTATCATGTTGAACAGGATCTGGGGATTGAACAGGATCTGGAGATTGGATAGGATCTGGAGATTGGATAGGATCAATTGGTTGACCAGAATCAAGCAGTTGGATGAGACCTAATGACGAGGCTGAGGGAAGGATCTTTTCTGGTGAACCATTAGGAGAGGCCAAGCTTGGAGTTAAGCTTGGTGTTAAGCTTGGTGTTAAGCTTTTCGGAGAACCACTCATCATTTCCGTAGAATCAACACCAGACATTTTCGGAACCAGGCCAACCAAATATCCTGGAGAGTCAGAAATGTTTGCATTCTTTTTGAAACTCTTTGAGTTTTCCAGATTTAAACTCTTTGAATAAGTCTTTGAATAAGTCTTTGAATAACTCTTTGAATAACTCTTTGAATAACTCTTTGAATCACTCTTTGAATAACTCTTTGAATAACTCTTTGAATAACTCTTTGAATAACTCTTTGAATCACTCTTTGAATAACTCTTTGAATCACTCTTTGAATTCAAACTGGTTTCCGAACCCTTTGTACCCGTATCCAACGCAAAAGTTTCCGGCAGTGTCACCACAAATCGTACCAATTGCTCCATACATGCCACAGACAGGTAGGCGAAACACAAGTGAAAACATGTATCACCATTATCATCAGCAATAGACCAATCGGCACCAAACTCCAATAATAACTTGAGTCCATCCACAAAATTGTTCACACAGCAATAGTGGAGCGGAGTCCGGCGCATGGGCCCGCCCCGGTAGTTGATCCAGTAGGCCGACGAGAACTCCTGGAGAAGCAAATGGAGAGTCTGCAAGTGATGATTGAAAATGGGCAAATGGAGCACGGTAAGATGGTCAAATGTAACCAAGTCAAGGTCTGAAAGCTCCATGCGGCTTCGGTAGTGGCTCATCTTGGAGATAAGGTGGAAGCACACCAAGTAGTTGCCATAATAGGAAGCATAGTGGAGATTGCACCAGCCGCGGTGGTACGGGTCTGTATTGAGCCAGAGCTCGGGGAACCGCGCTAGAAGCCGCTTGGTGATGGCAAGATTGCCTTTGGAGACAGCCTCCCGTAACCGGTGCTGGGCGTCCATAATGAGGCATTGATGTGAAGCTAGTCCACTTGACATTGTTCCGCGCGTGTATGCAGGCCTCGCACCTTTCCATCTTTTTACACTAATGGGGTTGGGAACTCTAGCCGGAGAATAGAGTAGTAGAATAAGAAGGTGTAATGGTATGTATCTTTTGGTCGAGGAATTAATCTACTGGATTAGATAAACATGGCCTACAGTATAGACAGAGTTACTATAAATACTGTATTGTAAATATTGTATATATTGTATATATTGTATATATTGTTTTTTTGGATATATTGTTTTATTGTATATATTGGATATATTGTATATATTGGATAAATTGTTTTATTGTATATATTGTATATATTAGATGTATTGTATATATTAGATGTATTGTATATATTGTATATATTGTATATATTAGATGTATTGTAGATGTATTGTATTTATTGTATATTATATACAGTATTATCATAAAGTATTATACAGAAATTATAGTTATGATTGCTTATTTCCAATTACTGTGACCTATACAGTACAGTGTTTAAAGTATAAAGTAGCGCGCAAAAGTTTCGAAGCAAATAACATTTCAAAGTGCGAAAACGATTCAAATCAGTTCGAGCCATAAACTCCATACAGGATCAGAGCTTATTCGAGCTATAAACTTCCTGATACAGAATCAGAGCCTATTTTGTCTGTTAGACCATTGATTGAGTCAAACCAAATATAAGTTGTTATATACAAGATGACATCGAAAGCACTTTATTTTCTTCAATTTGACTCTTGGTGGATCCAAATATAGACATGAGGTAATTTTCCAGATTAAATTTCAGAAAATAATTTTAATAAAGTGGTGAGAAATATTCATTTGGTTGAAAGATTGTGCAAGTACAGTCTTTTTCAAAATTATTCATACTAGTGCGAAAAAAATATTCATACCAATATTTCAAAATTATTCAAACTAGTGCGACAAAATTATTCATACC
>VATE01000044.1:57564-76735 GCA_008065195.1 Metschnikowia amazonensis | reverse complement strand
TGTATTTCTTTGCTTAGTAATATCCCCTATGACATTATTATATACAGGATAGCAAGGAAACCAGTTCAGTTTTGTCCGTTTTGACCTTTGATTGGTACGGCAAGACTCCCAAATGTAACACAAATGATGCAGTCGTCCAGGTTAAGATTTCTAAATATTGAATTCTAATAAAAGTTGGTGTGAATCATTTGAAATATTGGTATGAATAATTTTGTCGCATTAGTATGAATAATTTTGAAATATTGGTATGAATAATTTTGTCGCACTAGTACAGTCTTTTTCAAAATTATTCATACCAATATTTCAAAATTATTCATACCAATATTTCAAAATTATTCAAACCAAATGTAATATACACCATAACATGGAAACTACTTTAGTTTTGTTCGTTTCGACCGTTGATTGGAAGACTCCAAGAAGATTAAATGTAAGGAATCGTCCAAAAATTCAAAAGTTCCACTTCGCACAATCTTTCAAACCAAATGACATGATGTCAATTTCTATCAGTAATTTATCAGAGTTAATTTAGATGTTTAAATCTGAAGAGTTGTCTCATGTACTAATTTGGGAGTCAAGGTCAGAACGAATGAGCAGCTTCCTTGTTGTCTTATCTACAACTCACTCATAAAAAACCGACAGAGTTTGGTGGAACTTGTTTCATTGGTGAAATCATTAATCCAATGGGTGAACTCTTTATCAACATTTCTGTATCTAGTGGGGCATTCAGGAGCTACCGACTTAGCATTTTTTGGCTCTGGCTACAAAATTATGTACAACGATTCAGGGTATTGCAACTGACTTGGTTACTTTATTAGTGGTTACTATAAAGGACTAATTAATGAGTCCATACTTTTGGGGATGTACGGGTTTATATAATATAATTTTCAAATTTCAGACCATCGCGCAAAATGTTAGCAAGACATGATGCTTGAAATTTTCAAACCAATTTCGATTTCTAGTGCGACAAATTATTCAAACAATTTCAATTTATTCAAACAATCAATTTACTCAAACCAATAGATTATATTTTAAACCAGAAAGTTTATCATATTGGATATCACCGTCCAGTTTATAGAGTACAGTTTCAAAACTACATTTAAAACAATTCAAACCAGCGCGCAAAATTTCGATACACTGCAAAAAGATACAACTGCACTGCAAATTATTCAAACCAATGATTCAAAATTTTCCTAACAAGTTGGTTTATAAATTTTCTGATTACTGAAAACTATTAAAAGTTGGTAGGAAACATTTTCCATTTGGTATGAATAATTTTGCCGCACTGGTATGAATAATTTGAAAGAGACTGTATGAATAATTTCGAAATATTGGTATGAAAAATTTTGTCGCACTGGTATGAATAATTTTGAAAAAGACTGTATTCATAGTAATATTTCCAAATTATTAAACCAGTGCGACAAAATTATTCATAGTAATATTTCAAAATTATTAAACCAGTGCGAGAAAATTATTCATACACTGCTTTTCAAAATTATTCATACCAGTGCGAGAAAATTATTCATACACTGCTTTTCAAAATTATTCATACCAGCGCGCAAAATTATTCATACCAATATTTCAAAAGTATTCAAACCAAATATCATAATGTTTCACACCAACTTTAATGGAATTTAGTAATCAGAAATTTTATTTGGACACTTGCTTATATACACTATTCTTGCAGTATTCTAATCAACAGTCGAAACGGGCAAAACTAAACTAGTTTCCATGTTAAGTTGTATATTAAAACTTGTATTTGGTATGAATAATTTTGTAATGGTATGAATAATTTTGTCGCGCTAGTATGAATAATTTTGTCACACTAGTATGAATAATTTTGTCGCATTGGTATGAATAGTTTTGAAAAATACTGTACTAATATTTCAAAATTATTAAACCAGTGCCACAAAATTCATACCAAATGGAAAATGTTTCCTACCAACTTTTAATAGAATTCAGTGATCAGAAAATTATTCTTGGACGATTACACTTATATAACAATCCTAGAGTCTTCCAATTAACGGCTAAACGGAGAAAACTAAAGTAGTTTCCTTGTTATGGTGTATATTAAAACTTGTACTTGGTATGAATAATTTTGAAATATTGCTTTGAATAATTTTGTTGCAGTAGTTTGAATATATTTGAAATATGGTCTGAATATTGCGCGCAGGTATGAATAATTTTGAAAACAATGTACATGCAAGGATCTTGGAATGTGAATTTTCATTTGTATTGATATACATTTGTATTATAAATTTCATTTGTTGATATACATTTGTATTATAAATTTCATTTGTTGATATGCATTTGTATTGATATACATTTGTTGATATACATTTGTATTATAAATTTCATTTGTTGATATGCATTTGTATTGATATACATTTGTTGATATACATTTGTATTGATATAAATTTCATTTGTTGATATATATTTGTATTATAAATTTCATTTGTTGATATGCATTTTGATGGTATTTGATCAGTTCCTTCTCTTCAGTGAAGAACCTCCAGCATCCTCCCTCTTCCGCTTCTTCCCCTCCTTCACAAAATACTCCTTCTTTCGCTCCTTCTCCTTCTCTTGCCTCACCTCCTCCTTCTTGGCTAATGCCTTCAATCGTTCCTGAAACTTCTCTTGCAGCTTGTCAGACCTCTTCTTGTCCTTGCTCTTCTTCAACTCCTGAATCTTCTCAACCAAATCCCGCATCTTCTTCTCGTCTCCATCAACAATCACTGCCCGTTTCTCCATATACGATGGCTTGGACCGTGGCTTGACTTCTGAAACCTGTGCCTTGAAAGGAAGATTCTTCTGGATCGACCGCGGCACCTTCAACGCATTGAACTTCCGCTCCGTCCGCTCCACCTTCTTATACGCACTGTCTGCCAACAAAGGAGTTTCCACGTTGTTCTCGGCGCGAACGCGGCCCGTCAACCTCATTCCCTGCCACTGCTCATGATCGCTCAAAAGCATCGATGTCACAGGATTATAAAACTCCTTCACCTTCACCGGATACCATGTTTTCAAGAAAATGGTGTCGGACATGAGAATCTTGTCTTCAAAAGAGGCCCGGAAGTACCCATCTGGTTTGGATAATGCTCGCTTGATTTCGCCTCGGATCCCTGATACCGTCCGGATCGAGGCTCCTTCGAACTTGGCCACCTCCAATGCATTGCTGAACATATCCTTGATGAAAGCCGTGTTGCGGAAAATCTTGTAAGGATGTCCCACCAACTTCAACTTTTTGACAATCTCCACCGATGAATTCAAATCCTCTACCACTCCTGTGGCTGCCACTCGAAATGAACCTGTGGTGGATTGCTGGTCGATGATATTGAAACCCACAAAAGTCGTGTTTGGAGCCACCAACGGGCCATAGAATGATGCAAAACAGTACGCATGTTCAGGTGTGTACTTGAGCATTCTGTTTCTGGTACGGGAATCCGAGGTTGTATAGATGGGGATGGTCTGGAACCGTCTCCAGCCCAATGAGAGAATCAACGGGTCCTGACTCTTTAAGATCTTCTTGTGCCAGCGATGTCTCTTGATTCTCACGTTCATGATGCCGAACCGGGACTCGGTGGCCAATAAACCTCCAAGAACAATAGGATATTCGGGTTGTAAATTGTTGATGAACTCACAGGGGAGTTTTTCAAACACAATTTTGACATATGACCCGGCTCGATAGCCTTCGATATTGACTCTGGTGTGAGCATCCATTTCTTCGAATTGCGCCTTATTGATTTCCAATTGCTTGGCCATTTTATTCTTCTGGAACTCGTACCAAGTATCAGCCTCAGTATCGCCTTCAAAGTCTTGGGCTCCGAATTCACGATCCTCTTCCTCTTCGAATTGTAATTTGAGTTTAGCTTTTTTAGCAGCATTCAATTCTCTTTTTTGATCCACACTAAGATTTTCTTCTTCGATAGAATCTTCTTTTTCCTCTGCCTCGAAGTCTGGGAAGTCGCCAACTTCACCATTCTCGCGATCTTCCCCATCTTCACCATTTTCACCATCTTCTCCCTCTAGATCCTCAAAATCTCCCTCCAAATTTTCCCCATCTATTTCTTCCAAATCCTCAAAATCTCCCTCTAAATCCTCTTCTTCTTGGTCATCGGTCATCTTTGGTGCTACAAGAAGTCGCTCCTTGAGCTCCTTGTATCCATTCTCATACTCCTCATCGCTATCATCAATCCTGGAAGAATCAAACTTCTTCTTTAACTCTTCCAAACTTGGAAACTTGGGCACAGACAAATCCAAGTCATCAGAATTCAGCCCACTTTGCTTCTTCTTAAAGAAATCTTCATCCTCTTCAATATCAGACTCTTCTCCCGAATCCTGGTCTGAATCCTCCTGCTTCCACCTTTTGATGGCATCCTGCGGCTCGATATTGTCCAAATATAGAAGCTTGTTGATATCCCAGCGCCGCCGCACTGAACCCTTCAATTTCGAGGCCATTTTCGTGTATGATGGCTCGTCATCTGAAGATAATGATGAATCCTCCACATACTCCAACGAGTTTGCATTGGCAGACTCGCCAAAGTCAATTTCCACCTTCTCATGGCCATAATGTTCGTCGCCTTCTTCCTCTTCTTCCTCCGATCGGTCGTCAAACTCGGTGTCTTCTTGCACAGACTTTCCGTACACTCGGGCACTTCTCAACGCGGTTCGCCCGGTATTTTCGTGGGTTTCCTCATCTTCTGAAACCAACCCTTGGAGCTCTTCATCTTCATCATCGGGATTGGCTGCGTTGATGGCCTCGGCATTGGAAAATAACTGCAACCCAGGGCCTTCTGCAAACCGCTCATGTGTGGTTTTGTCCACTCCTTGTAAACCTGTCACCAACCGCTCTCCTTCACCCATGTCTTCGTCAGCATAATCGTCATCTCTTTTGGCAAACGATTGCTTTTCACCCACATCAATGTAAACGGCATCCTTGTCCACTAAAACACCGCCCACATCCGACATGGGCGCATAGATGATCTTTTGCTTGTCTTCCAATCTCTTTCTTCTGCGTCTTCTAAGAGGCGCGACTTCTTCTCCTGCAGCCGCGGCTTCTTTGGCCTTTTCCCTCTCGATATCATCCAATTTCTGCTCGTAGTAAGGCGTAGGACATGGATCTGGCAATTTCTCAATGCTGTGCACAGTATAATCTCCCACACCAGCAATGTGCATCTTAGCATCTTGAGCCAGCAAAGGCGTACCATGCAAGTAACCATAAAAGGCAACGTTCCGGTCACACTTGTTGTTTTCAGCAATCATCTGGGGATGCGTCAAATCCGTGACTCGATCGCACAATAGATATGGGTGCTCATTTCTCCACTTCAAAGGCCGGAACTTCATCACCGACATGAACCGACACAAGTTCAAGATCTCCCTGTCTGGGTAGCGGCCATTGATCACACCGGAAAGGTAAAACAATTTGGCGCCCTGGTAAACCTCGGTCCAAAAGCGATGTTTCAATCTCTTCTTTGAGGTTCGCAATGTGCTTTGCGACTTGAATAAGTCCAAATGTGTGGAAACTCCCAACACACGAGGCATTCCGTGGTGCTGAGCGATGTTCAAGAACTCCATGGTTTCCATCTCCAAGCCAAAGTTTCCATCGATCAAAAGAAGAACCAAATCTGCAATTTTGGCGGCATCTATCATGGAATTCAAGTCGTTTTTCACCTCAATGAACGTTAAACGTCTTCTCTTGCCGCTGACGATTGTGATGGGGCCCTTGACTTCGGTCAACGTTGTTTTGGTCATTCTCTTGACAAGCGACTTGATCAACGTGGTTTTTCCGGTGCCAGGAGGCCCCACAATAGCCACAATCACTGGAGGCGGATCATCATCGGGAGTTCGATCGACCATGGGCACATGGAGCTTCTTTTCGTTTTTGTCATGGGTTCTTCTGGCTTGGCGTTCCATCTTTCCGGGAGCAGCCACGGCAAAAGCCTTGGCATTGTAGCCATTCTGGTGTAATTTCTTTTTTGCAGTTTTCTTACTGCTCTCCCCACCTCTATGAGGTTTGTTGGTCTGCTCCATATTGGGGTATGAATAGTAGCGCAGCGATGAGAAGGCATCTCAATATTTTTCATGAGATGACACCCGTACCTCCGCCGCTACCGGGTTCCACCCAGCACCAAGGCTACCAAAGCACCCACGCCAAGGGCCCTCCAGATAAAAGTCAAAGACATGACAAAACATCAATGGCACCTGGAAAATAGTCCCGTAACTTCTTGTCCAAAAATAGTTTTCTGAAAGTCATTTTCTTTCTGTTCTGCAACCTCACCATACACAAACAAATGCTGCGAACGACTGCGAAAAGCGACCACCAAAATCCCACAACAATCGTAGCCACAAATTGATGCTTTTGGTCAATGAAAGTTCGCTTGGTGAAATGGTTAGTAGGCATCATCTTGTGTCAGGTGTCACTTGCCGCACTCTGCTCAACCCGATCAGTTCTTCTCTTTTCTGGCTTCAAAGTCCACCGCAAATATGCCATCAGCTTCTTTCCCCTTCACATCGAACATTCCGTGGTTCTCACCAAGTGTAAAAAAGGAGAAGAGGTCTATTCAGCCAGTCTTCCTCTGAACACCACATCCGATGAGTTCTCGTCAGTATTCTGCACAGATTCTCAGACTCCGCTCTCCAGTGCTGCTAGTCCCGGTAGCCTCAAATGGCATCTCCACAAAATACGCAATTTCTTGCCCAAACCCAACAAAACCGGCATTTTGCAGCGGCTTCAAAAGAGTGGCGCCTTCAGCTTCATACGGATGCTACTCGCAGACCGAAGATTCGGAAGGATATTCCATTGGTATGAAGACATGGAGCTTGACTCCAATACAAGCAGATGTTTTCGAATGGCCCGCCGCAAAAGGTATGCCCATCTGAACCTTGTTTTGTTTCTTCCAACCACGTTTGTGGGTGTGCTTTTTTCTAGCGAAGCAAAGGATGGACGGGGGAATGACGGCTTTTATAGTGCATCGGAAGGGGGTGGCAAGGAGGCGTGCATGGGTGGCAACGGCCAAAAAGGGGGTGTTTCAGAACTGAAACATGCCACAAAAGCACTTGAATCCGGCTATATAACGAGGGTATCCGCCTCACCTGGGAGCGTCATTTTACATCATTTGCAGCCATCCCCGCACCCCCAGATAAACGAGGCGCACTCTCTGGCTTTCGAGAACAAGCCGCAAAACACTCACAATGAAGAGGAGAAAACGGTATGGGCTCAAGATATAAATTCTACATACGCTAGTGACTTTATGGATGAAGCTCTTCCCTTGTGTCCATTGGTGGCGGATGATTATGCCACGCATTGGCTCTCACTCCTGCTCAGCCTGGCCAAATTGATATACCATGTGCCCTATTTAAAGTCTCCCTCATATTGGGATCCCCGGTTTCCAAAGACAACTCCAGATGAGTATCCAGACTCATGGATGAGCGATGTGGACATGAGTGAAAGGTATACTTATAATCTGCTGGAACAGGCGGTGTTATCTGCAGCGCTAGCGGTTACGTTAGAGACCATGCAAACCAAACTTGTGAACTTTGGTCCTCAATTCTCCAAGCTTATGATGTATAAATTGGCCATGTTAGCGAAATTGGATACGAATTTGGTGCTTGCGTTATTTTTGTCTTCTGTTGACAAGGCCAAAAGCATGAGTGTGGTGGAGGCACTACAGGATATTTGGGAAACAGTATGACTCGAATGATGCTAATGACTAAGAACCAGAAGTTAAAAATTGAGTGAAAATATCTGAGAACTGAGGGTCGGTCTCGGTTTCAATGTGTCTATTTGAGTCTAATGACGGTGTTCAGTCTAAACAAATGAGAGTCTTCAGTCTAAACAAATGAGAGTCTTCCGTCTAAACAAATGAGAGTCTTCAGTCTAAACAAATGAGAGTCTTCAGTCTAATCAAATGACAGTCTTCAGTCTAAACAAATGCGAGTCTTCAGTCTAAACAAATGAGAGTCTTCAGTCTAATCAAATGACAGTCTTCAGTCTAAACAAATGAGAGTCTTCAGTCTAATCAAATGACAGTCTTCAGTCTAATCAAATGACAGTCTCAGAACGCTCTTCTGTCAAATGACAGTCTCCAGAACCCTCTTCTGTCAAATGACAGTCTACACTGAGTCAAATTCTAAGTCGCGTTTTCTTGTGCATTCTATAAGACAATCTATAAGATCCTTTCGGCTCTTGTAGGAGCCGAATCCGAATAGTCGGAGTATACTGCGCTGGACTTATCAGATTCGTTACGAGTGTGGGTCTTGTCAGGAAGGTTCCCCAAGCTATTGTGGCTGAGCGTCTCGCTCAAGCGCGTAATGTCGCCATTGTTCTTGGGCGAAGGGTCTTTTGACGAGAACTTGCGACTGATTTTGTTTTTGATCTTCTCACCAAAAGTCTTTTCCACGCTGTCATCACTGTGGCCAGCATTGGTGGCAGAAGACGAAAACTCAAATTTCTCATCGCTATTACGGTCCAAGAGCGATGCCTCAGCCTCATAGCTGGATTCCGAATTATTCTGGATATCGTTGAGACGATACATTTCCGTCTCCCAATCTTGCTGGTGATCCTGTGCTGCAGCTCCTAAAGCAAACAACTCGTTTTGGGTCTGGGCCTCCTGCGTCAAGGTCTTTTCGGACTTTTTATACTTGATGGACGACTGTCTTTGGAACGAGGTTCTGTCGTCCTTGGCTGGAGCAAAGCGAGCATCGGGGTTTTTGGATAAAACTGCCAAGGTGATGATCACAATGATCATCATCAAAAGCACAAGAGAGAAGGCCGCGTTCAAGATGAAAAACACCCAGCCCATGATCGAAGCCACCTGAGCAGGCTGGCCAAAGAGATCCGAGAAAAACACAAACAAGAGCGAGTTGATGGTCACCACCACTGCCATGCAGTAGTTCAACACGTTGGTGGGCTTGTTCATGTATGGACTTTGGATGAAAAGGAAGATCATATAGGCCAAGTCGAGCAAGAAGATCACAATGGAAGACACTTTTCCGGAGCCCTGGCACAAGCCCACGAAAATGGCCTTGACAAGCCCATACACCACCAACACCATGCCAAACCAGTACTTCTGCGCATTGAACATGGTGTAGCAGAATCCGAACTTGTGCAAAATTCGCGTTTCTCCATACAAGAGAGCGGCCGGGTTTTTGAATTTTCTCTGCGACTGCGTGCCATACAAATGGGTATTCCAGAATGAATAGGCCATAATGCCAAGAGCCAAAATTAGCGTGAGGCATGCCAATACAATCACGGCCGGCGAGTCCTGGACAGTGAATTCAAACAATGACAAGATCACCAACTGGAGAAATCCAATGTTGATGTATCTCAACAAAGCGCCCTTCAAAATGGTGGGAAATGACGAGCGGAAGTGCGAAAGACGGTTGGGGTTCATTTTCTTCATGCGGATAAGAAGCACGGCAATCAGCTTCACCATCACGAGAACGGCAGTCAAAACAAAGCCAATGAGGACGAAAAAGGCAAAGCCTGTGACCACTATGGAAGTGGGCTCGATATGTGAGTTGTATCCAATACGCTTGATGCCGCGCAAAACAATCAAGTTCTGGTTGGAGTTCAACGAAAAGTCCAATGATCGCTTCTGACCCGGCGAAATGGAATAGTCGTTCTGCACATAGTCGTGCAAATTCCTCAAGTATCCCACGGCTCTTTGCACCAAGATCTGCTGGCTGGAGCTGAGGAAATATAACGAAGGTGTACCACCGGTGGCCTGCACATACCAGCGGAAGATCTTTTGCATGAACTCGACCCGGATCAAGCCCATGGACCAAGCCAAGTTTTCAGACCACGCAGAAGCAATAGGAGGCACGCGATCCACGCTCTGCATACACACCACCACCACCGACTGGAAGTACAAGAACAACGACACGGCATTGGTGGCAATATACGATGCAGCATTGGAGTTTCCGAATGTGGACATGACTGCAGCAATGAGAAGACCCAATCCGGCAATACAGGCAGATGCCCATTTGATTCCTGTTTGCGACACGGTTTTACCATTGGAAAAAGATGTTTGGAGACACGACAAGCGCTCACCATTACTCTGGTCATAGACGTTCAACTTGACCACCGCATCGATGTCCGGCACATTGAACGCAATGTTTGGGATCTGTTTGGCATAAGTCTCGGAGATGTATTCGATGGACTCGATCTGCATTGTTCCGGGATAGATGGGGCAGAACTGTTTCCAGCCGATATCACACATATCGATTGTTTTTTCGATGATGATGAAGCCATATGCATAGACCTGGATATGAGCCATGACCTTGGCGGAGATTTCTGTGGTCAAGTCAAGATTATAGCGCAACGACCGATCATCTGGGTTAAAGGTGACATTAAAGTATGATGGGGAAATCTGGGAATTGGACATACAAGTCACGAGTGAAGTTGCGGTGATACTTCTTTTGGCATAAGCGGGAAGAGACCACGCTAGCAAGAGCAAGAGGAAATTCATATTGAAAGTATGATGGAAAGATGGGAGTTGGAGTGATGAATCTGAGTATAAATTAATATAGTATAGCCACGATAAAATATACTAATAATTATAGTGGCCACGATAAAATATACTATTATAGTAGCCACGATAAAATATAGCCACAATTAATGACACTATAGGTGTGGATCTAGATAATCACCTGGATTGAACTCGGGTTGGACTAGACTCGGGTTGGACTGGACTCGGGTTGGACTCGGGTTGGACTCGGAATGTATTTGACTTGGTGTGGATCCAAATTAAAAGATCTATTTATATCACCAGTTGAATGTGCCTTGGGTCAAACACCAAAATTGTCGAGAGAAAAGGAGACACCGCCAAAAAGCTCCAAATTAGTTGCTGGAATCCAAAGGAATATCGGTGTTTTATGGGCTCAGGAGAAGTTTTAAAAACAACGGTCAAAAAATTCCAGGCCTTGGAACTTGATCCGAAGCGCGCAATCTGGGAATGGGGACTGAAAAAGAAACGCGCACATATGTGCAGTCACGTGCCCTGCTTGATCATGGCGCCAGAAAAGAACCACCCAGAACGGCTGCTGGGGCTTCGAACCGACCTTCCGCCGATGCTGAAAACTGGTTCCGCCTCGATGCCTTTTCCAATGAGAACCCACCCTGAGTTCTGCCGTGCACGTGACCTCCCCATCCATGCTAGCATTCACACAATTCACACATTCACGCACACCCGCGCAGACACACGCAGAGACACGCACCCGCATACACGCACGCGCATATACAAAGGGAGCACGTGACATGCCTTGAGTCGCGCACGTGACCTTTCGTGCATACGCGCTTGACATTTCCACTGCGACATGTTGTAGACAATAACGCCGTCGGATGACGCCGTTGGATGATGCCGTTGAATGATGCCGTTGAATGATGCCGTTGGATGGAAAGCGCCGTGTTAGGACTGGGGATTAAGATAAGTAATGGGAGGGAATGTGGAGTGCATGTTGCATTTATGTGCATATGGATTACGCTCCAGCAGATTTCAAACGGGGTGTTTCAAAGTGGAAGTAAACATTGGATAAGTGTTTTTCTCTTCTCTCCCAAACCTAAATTTAAATGTAAAATAATTCACAATTTAGTTTAACTCTGCTCTTTTGTCAGTCACGTGATTCTAACTTACCAAGCTAGGACCTATCAAAGGATGTATAATCAGGACCAGATGGCAAGTGAATCCTTTATGATATGTGCAGTTTCTGCAACGAAGTAGACCGACACCTATATATATTCGTCGTAAAAGGAGGCACCAGTGATTAGAGATGACACACTATTCACTAGATCTATAGATATATTAGATACTATAGATACTATAGATACTATAGATACTATAGATATACTATATTAGTTATTCAGTGTTTGTATTCAATCAGTGCGCACAATGTTCGAACCAAAAAATAGTTCCATTCAAAGTTTCGCACCCAATTCAAATCTCAAACCAAATAATACAGTATTTTTCAAAATATTCATACCAATGCGACAAAAATATTCACAGTGCAACAAAAATATTCACAGTGCAACAAAATTATTCATACCAATATTTCAAAATTATTCAAACCAAACACAAGTTTTAATATATAGCATACCATGGAAACTACTTTAGTTTTGTCCGTTTAGCCGATGATTGGAAGACTCGAATATAATAGCAATCAGCAAGATATAAAATATCTGATTATTGATAACTATTAAAATTTTGTGTGAAACATTATGCCATTTGGTTTGAATAATTTTGTCGCATTAGTTTGAATAATTTTAAAATATTGGTATGAATAATTGTATCGCACTAGTTTGAATACTTTTCAAAAACACTGTATTCAACTTATTAGAAATCAATATTTGAAATCTTACGACATTTGGAGTATCCAATCAAGAATCAAACGGACCTTTGAAGTGGTCTACCAAACTATTGAAAACCATTGAAACCATTGAAACCATTGAAACCATTGAAACCATTGAAACCATTGAAACCATTGAAACCATTGAAACCATTGAAACCATTGAAACCATTGAAAACTATTGAAAACTATTGAAAACTATTGAAAACTATTGAGTACTATATTTTTCTAGTGGAAACATTTCATTTTTAAAGTATTCAAACCAGCGCGCAGAATGTTTCGAACCAAAAATATTCCAATTCAAAGTTTCAAAAGTTTCGCACCCATTTCAAATCTCAAACCAATGATAATATTCAACTTATTAGATTTTAATATTTAATATATTATATTTGGAAAATTGTCTATGAATTTGTTGGGGTTTCCATTCAACGTCAAACGGACGGAACTTATTGGTTTTTTTATTTTACATCAACGCTTATCCATTTGGTTTGAAGACTGTGAATGGGTGCGAAACATGAATTTGGGTTGAACTATTTTCTTGGTTTGAATTTGCGCGCTGTTATAAATCTTTTCAAAAATATTCAAACCAATATTTCAAATTATTCAACCAATATTTCAAATTATTCAACCAATATTTCAAATTATTCAACCAATATTTCAAATTATTCAACCAATATTTCAAATTATTCAAACCAAATAAAAATTATTCAAACCAAATAAAATTTTAATATACAGCATAATATAGAAACTACTTAGAGTATTTTTATGTAATAGTCCAGATATCTAATTACTGATATCTATTAAAATTTAGAACAGTATGCCATTTGGTTTGAATAAATGTGCGAAGTGGTTGAAACCTTGGAATGGTTGAATATTTTGTCGCACTGATGAATAATTTCACTGGACTTTGAAACACTGCTCTACTCTCTTCTCTCCGTCTTAATACCTTTCTATACTCAAGCTCAACTTCCTGCACTATAGTCCTTGTTATTCAAACTTGGCTCATCTTTCCATATCTGTAGCATCTTGTTTCTTATATAACTTAACATTGTGCTACGATGTCCTGCTGCTCTGAATATTCAATAGTCATAGATCAATAATGATTTACATTGCGAGACTGGATAGTACACTCCGGGAGTGCAGGTCACATAGGCAGAATCGACTGCATATGCTCCTCATAACCATACTTCAACAATTAAGGTTGAGATAAAAATAGATATCTTAATTAAGGTTGACATAAAAATATGCTTAAATATTGATAAAAATGTCTTTAATTATTAAAAAAATATCTTTAATTATTAAAAAAATATCTTTAATTATTAAAAAAACTTTTCTTAATTATTGATAAAAATAAAATTCTAAATTAAGGTTGACATAAAAATAAAACCCCTGAAAACTATGTCGGTTGAGATAAAAATAGAAAGTTAATGTAGAGATAAAAATATTTAGAAATTATGTGAAAATTAGAAATTTGTAGATCTTTGATGACTTGAAGCTTGGTGTTTATTTCTCTTAACAGGGATTTACTGATCAGTTTTTGGGTGCTACGAACCTGTAGTTAAGCAGTGACCCAATGTTCAGGGATGTACGGGTTTGCTAGGTTTAGACTGGCTCAATCTCTGACCATTCCAGCTAGTCCAGGTGAGCTATTACTATACTCTACTTACTCTATTTACTATACTATACTTACTATACTTACTCTACTTACTGTACTATACTTACTGTACTATACTTACTATACTTACTATACTATATTTACTCTACTTACTATACTTACTCTACTTACTGTACTATACTTACTATACTTACTATACTATACTACTCTATTCTACACTATATTCTACTTACTATACTATGCTTACTATACTATACTATACTTACTATACTCTACTTACTATACTATACTTACTATACTATACTATACTATACTATACTACACTACACTATTCTACACTACTCTACACTACTCTACACTATTCTACACTACTCTACACTATTCTACACTACTCTACACTACTCTACACTACTCTATACTATACTCATAGGTTCTTGTGGCTATGGTCTTATCTATGGAATTAGTCTCTGAGGAGAAGGTCCTAGTCTGGATGTGGTGGCTTCCGGTACAATTGTAGGATTGTCTGTGTACATTGTCTAACGTCTAGTGTCTCCTGTTGCTAGACCATGGCTTAGCTTGAATAAATTTGCGTGAGAGTGTATCAACGGTGATCTGACTTTTGAACTATACTTTGCTACTATACTTATTATACTTACTCTGGTAACTATACTTGCTATACTAATTATTCTCTACTTACTATCCTCTACTTACTCTACTTACTATACTATACATACTGTACCTACTCTAATTATCTGACTTCTATACCAACTATAGTCTACTTACTATAATATACTTATTATACTTACTATCCTCTCCTAGCTATACTCTACTATACTCTACTATATTACTATATCTTATATTCTTTAATAATGTCAAGTGCAGAATGTTCATTTTATTCGTAAATCATATCTTGAGGAGGGAACCAGCTTCACTTATATAGACTTCGGGAAGTTATGCATCCTGGACTTAGGCTAGTGATCAAATGTTTCTGGCGGATGGAACTGGAATGTTGCATTACTGAGTTTCAGAGTGGTAGGTCGGAGACTGAGGATGCTGCTGAGTTTCTGACTACACGGTCTATTTCTATAGTGATACCATTGGATGTCTAAGACTATACTCTACTCTGCTAACTATACTTTACTAACTATACTATACTAACTATGCTCTACTATACTCTATAGTATATTCTATAATCTATACTCTACTGTACTAACTATACTAACTATACTAACTATACTAACTATACTAACTATACTAACTATACTAACTATACTAACTATACTAACTATACTAACTATACTCTATACTCTATACTCTACTACACTAACTATACTACTATACTCTGTTCTAGATTCATGTGTCCGTCATTACTTATTCTCTTTAATGATCTTAAGGATTCAGATCAGAATTCAGTACGTATATCTCAGAGTTAAGTGGTGACCCAATGTTTTGGGAGGAACTGGGTTGTTGCTAGGTCAGACTGTGAGTATACTAAACTGGTAGTGCTATAATTGCCTATAGAGAGATAGGAATCTAAAAGATAGAAAGATTGAAGTTATAGTTATAGAGTACATTGCCGTCTGTACCTAGCGGTTCATGTTGTGATTGAGACTACTCATAGTACTCTTCACTATACTGTACTTTCGAAGACAAGAATTTGTGGACTTGTCATATTTCCTAAGCAGGTAGGATATATATAGAGATGCAATAAATAGTCAGCACTAGTATTTTGAAGTGGTAGATATAATATTTTTAATGTATTCAATCAGTGCGTGAAACGATTAAAGCGCACTAAAATTAAACCCATTTCAGAAATTTCGCACCCTTCGCAGTCTTTCAAAGGCTTCGCAGTCTTTCAAAGGCTTCGCAGTCTTTCCATGGCGACATCAACTTAATTACTTCAATTTCTGAAATTTAAATCTGAAAATTGCTTCTTGTACTCATTAAGGAGTCAATGTAAAAATCAATGGTATTCCTGTATACAACCTGTAAAAAGTTTGAAGTTCGAATTTGTATAATGTATTTTCAAAATTTATCATACCAGTGCGCAAAATTATTCAACCAGTGCGGAAAATTATTCATACCAATACTTCAATTATTCATACCAATACTTCAATTATTCATACGAATATTACAATTATTATAACAAGTACCAGTTTCAGTATACAGCATAACATGGAAACTACTTTAGTTTTGTCCATTCACCCTTAATTGGAACCCTAAATATTTATGTGAGGCAATCTTCAGATTTTAGATTACAGAATTTTGAATTCTATTTAAAGTTGGTGTGAAACATTTCCATTTGGTTTGAATAATTTATCGCACTGGTTGAATAATTTTGAAAATACATTATACAATTTCAAGTTTCGTACTACTTCGCATTTTTAAAACCAAATGGCATAATGTTTCACACCAACTTTATAGAGTTCGATATTCTGGAATAAAATCTGGAAATTGCCTCATTTATATTTGGGAGTCAAGGGTTAAACTGACAAAACTAAACTAGTTTTCATGTTATCTTGTATGTAAAGTTGTATTTGGTTTGATGGATGTGCGAAGTGGTACGAACTTGAAAGGACTGAATAATTTCTCCATTTTAATAATTCTCCATTTTAATAATTCTCCATTTTAATAATTCTCCATTTTAATATTTTGATAAACACTATAATTTTCTTAGTGCACTTTGAATACTTGAAAACATTGTACAGCCTTTTTCAAAATTATTCATACCAGTGCGACAAATTATTTATACCAGTGCAACAAAATTATTCATACCAAATGGCATAATGTTTCACACCTACTTTTAATAGATTTAAGTAAAGATATTTTATATTTTGTTGATTGCTATTGCATTCTATTCTTGGAGTCTTCTAATTAACGGTTGAAACGGACAAACTAATGTTGTTTCCATGTTATGCTGTATATTAAAACTTGTACTTGGTATGAATAATTTTGAAATATTGGTATGAAAAATTTTGTCGCACTGGTACACTGTTTTTCAAAATTATTCATACCAGCGCGCAAAATTATTCATACCAATATTTCAAAAGTATTCAAACCAAATGGCATAATGTTTCACACCAACTTTAATGGAATTCAGTAATCACAAATTTTATTTGGACAGTTGCTTATATACAATAATTTTGCAGTATTCCAATCAACGGTTGAAACGGGCAAAACTAAACTAGTTTCCTTGTTATGCTGTATATTAAAACTTGTATTTGGTATGAATATTTATATCGCACTGGTATGAATAATTTTGAAATATTGGTATGAATAATTTTGAAATATTGGTATGAATAATTTTGTCGCATTGGTATGAATAATTTTGAAAAATACTGTACTTAATAAAGATAACCTGACCAAATACATTTTACACCTTGCACACCCAAAAATTAAACATTTAAAGCAAACCGACTGTAGAAACGAATCCATATTTCTATGATACCAGTGTTCAGCTTTCAATATATTCTTATTGAAATTCACACCTATGGTCCACTGAATGAGCCATTCCAGTGTCCTCTAGAGAGCTGCGTTTTCGCACTGCCCGAGCCAGCAGGCGCACTTTAATTTGTAGACTAACTTTAGTATTACTTTATTCTTCACGGTACTTATAAATAGACTAGAATAAAACTACTTGAAGTTTGATTTTACTCCTTTAAAAAGTAAAAATGCAGCCTCTACATATCCTAACGAGCCTCTGTAAACTTCCTTAGAGGCTCATCTATCTTTATGGAACTCATCTGATGTTACCCAATATATACTACCATCTAATGGACTTGTTCTATAAAGGCCTTGGATTTTTAAATGTTCAATAGATTGACAGATAATGATAATATGACTTAATACTTAACATGAAGTAAGATGTTTGTCATGTTCATAATATTTCTCAATTAAGCATAAATCGCGTTAATAGCTTGTTTGGATAGTTAAAACTGAAACCTATATACAAGTGGCTAAATCACTCTTAAAAGTTACAAGCACAAAAGATAAAGAATTCATTTTATTATATATACAGATTAGATTCAGGGTTTTGGGTCATGAAATATCAGAAACCCGTACCTCCGGTGAGACATGACAGTAATAATCAATATCACCATGATCATAAATCAAGAGTTTATTGTTAGACTACTTGGCATCTTATAGGTAGAGGTGTACAATAGTTGGATTACTGGCAGTTACAAAACTTGTTACATCATATCAATAGCTTATACCTCCCCCCTATTTCCACTGTGTCAGCCGTGTAAGGGCACCATTAGGAAGTCAGGCAAGTGTAAACACTGGGTAGCCGAGATGCGTATCATGCACTTGAGTTCAACATGCAATGTTTAAACTATTGAAACAGTGCGGCAAAATTACTGTACAGTGTTTAAACTATTGAAGTGCGGCAAATTTCAAACAAGAAAACAAAATACTTCAAAGCAGCGCGCGAAATGTTTCCAACCAAGAAAAAAGAACGGTTCAACAAATAATACAAAAGCTACGTACCCTTTCGCACAGGCTTTCAAAACAAATGGCATAAAGTTTCCCAACTTTCATTAAAACACAATATTTGAATCTGTTAAAACACAATATTTAAATCTGATAAAACACAATATTTAAATCTGTTAAAACACAATATTTAAGTCTTTTTGATTTAAATTCAAAATTGTAAATCTGATTCCTAATATTTACTTTTGGAAGGTAATCAACCGATGGACTGGAGTCTTGTTATCCTATCTATATCTGGTATTTGAAAGACTGTGAAGAGGTCAGTGTTTTTCAAAATTATTCAACCAGTGCGACAAAATTACAAATCATTCATACCATTCATACCAATACAGTATTTTCAAAATTATTCATACAAATGCGATAAAATTGTTCATACCATTCATACTAATAAAGTATTTTTCAAAATTATTCATACCAAATAAAAGTTTTAAAACAGCATAACATCGAAACTACTTTTGTCCGTTTGGCCATTAATTGGAAGAATCTAACAATTGAATGTAATAGCAATCAGCAAGATAAAAATATCTGATTACTGAAAACTATTAAAAGTTGCCATTTGGTATGAATAATTCAGTCTTTTTCAAAATTATTCAAACTAGTGCGACAAAATTATTCAAACCAATATTTCAAAATGTTCCATCACTTCGCACAATCTTTCAAACCAAACGGATAATGTTTCATCCAACTTTTAATAGAATTAATAATCAGCAATTTTATCTGGACGAA
>VATE01000044.1:32520-57554 GCA_008065195.1 Metschnikowia amazonensis | reverse complement strand
TTCTTGAAGTCATTCAATCAAGGGCCGAAACGGACAAACTAAAGTGATTTCTATGTTATGCTGTAAATTAAAACTTGTATTTGGTTTGAATAATTTTAAAATTGGTTTGAATAATTTTAAAATTGGTTTGAATAATTCTAAAATTGGTTTGAATAATTTTGTAGCACTGGTATAATTTTCAAAAACACTGTAAGAACATTTGATTTGAATCGTTGCCGCGCTCTGCCTTGTTGGTTCGAAATTTCGTGCTCTAATTTTGAAACACATTATAGTTAGACAATAAAATTTTTTGATGATTTTTTTGATACAATACTCTCACGTAATCATAGTTTCTAGTACTACTGTACTTATAGTACTCATACTGCTTATCAATTTTACCGACACTAGTACTTATACTGGCAATATAGACTGGACTAAATCATACACAGACTCTCATACACAAGACTAATAACTTCAGTGTATGTAGTACGTTTGAGTTAATCAAATAACTTAAAGATTAATCAATTCCTCTGGATGTGTCAGTGTAGTATTAAGGAACTGTAGAGTGTAGCTAGAGTGATTTTCAAAATTATTCAAACCAGTGCGAAAATTATCAAACCAATTCAAAATCATTCAAACTAGTGCGACAAAATTATCAAACCAAATGATAATGTTTCACCCAACTTAAATTAAAAATATATATTCTGAAATCTTAATTTGGAGAATTGTTAATAAATACTATTGGAGTCTGCCAATCAACAGTAGCAACGGACAAAACTAAAGTGATTTTCATGATATCCTTTAAATTGAAACTTGTATTTGGTATGAATATTTTGAAATATTGGTATGAACAATTTTAAAATACAGTCTCTTTCAAAATTATTCATACCAGTGCGACAAAGTTATTCATACCAATATTTCAAAATTATTCATACCAATATTTCAAAATTATTCATACCAATATTTCAAAATTATTCATACCAATATTTCAAAATTATTCATACCAATATTTCAAAATTATTCATACCAATATTTCAAAATATCCAGCCAATATTTCAAATTATCCAGCCAATATTTCAAAATTATTCATACCAATATTTCAAAATATCCAGCCAATATTTCAAAATTATTCATACCAATATTTCAAATTATCCAGCCAATATTTCAAAATTATTCATACTAGTGCGACAAAATTATTCATACCAAATGGCATAATGTTTCACACCAACTTTTAATAGAATTAATAATCAGAAATTTTATATCTGGAAAATTACTCTTATATGCTATTCTTGGAATCTCTTAATCAGTGATCGAAACGGACAAAACTAAAGTAATTTCCATGTTATGCTGTATATTGAAACTTGTACTTGGTATGAATAATTTTGTCGCACTGGTATGAATAATTTTCAAAAAGACTGTATTGGTATGAATATTTTTGAAAAATACTGTAGTGCGACAAAATTATCAAACCAAATGATAATGTTTCACCCAACTTTTAATAGAATTAATAATCAGAAAATTTATTTTTGGACGATCATTGATTTATAATCTTCTTAGAGTCATCGACGGTTGAAACGGACAAACTAAAGTGATTTCTATGTTATGCTGTATATTAAAAGTTGTATTGGTATGAATAATTATGAATATTGGTGTGAATAATTTGTCGCACTGGTACAGTGTTTTTCAAAATTATTCAAACTAGTGCGATAAAATTATTCATACTAATATTTCAAAATTATTCATACTATTATTTCAAAATTATTCAAACTAATGCGACAAAATTATTCAAACCGATATTTCAAAAATATTCAAACCAATATTTCAAAATTCAAACCAATATTTCAAAATTCAAACCAATATTTCAAAATTCAAACCAATATTTCAAAATTATTCAAACCAATATTTCAAAATTCAAACCAAATACATGTTTTTATATACAAGATAACATAGAAACGAGTCCAGTTTTGGCCCTTTTGACCCTTGATTGGAAGACTCCCAAATGTGGAAATATGAGACAATTCTCTAGATTTAGATTTCTGAAAAAGTTGGTGTGCCACATTTCGTCATTTGGTTTGAAAGATGAAGTGGTACGAAACTTTCCCGAATTGGTATGAATAATTTGTCGCACTGGTATGAATAATTTTGAAAAACACTGTACAGCATAACATGGAAACTACTTTATTTTTTCCGTTTCGACCGCTTATGGGAAGACTCCAAGAAGGGAATTCAATAGCAATCAGCAAGATATAAAATATTTGATTACTGAAAACTATTAAAAGTTGGAACATTATGCCATTTGGTATGAATAATTTTGTCACTAGTGTGAATAATTTTGTCACTGGTGTGAATAATTTTGAATATTGGTGTGAGTAATTTTGAATATTGGTGTGAATAATTTGTCGCACTAGTATGAATAATTTTGAAAAAGACTGTACCAGTGCGACAATTCAAACCAATATTTCAAAATTTCAAACTAGTGACAAAATTATTCAAACCAAATAAAATATTCATACCAACTTTTAATAGATTTCAGTAATTAGATTTTTATATCTTGCTGATTCCTATTAGATTCTATTCTTGGAGTCATCCAATCGACGGTTGAAACAGACAAACTAATGTTGTTTCCATGTTATGCTGTATATTAAAAGTTGTGTTGGTGTGAATAATTTGTCACACTGGTATGATTGAAAAATACCATTTCCAAATCTAAACACCTCATTACCACAGCTTATAAAAGTCTTGTCAGAGCTAGGGTCTTATAATATCTTGACCTCTGGCCTTTTATGGATTGCTCTATTTATCTTCAGCCATCTCAGGGTGGACATAAAGAAGTTTATCTGAAATTCATGATAGTATCATATCATCACAATCACCCAGATTATATCAGTGCCATCAGATTAAATCAGTGCCATCAGATTAAACCAGGGCCGTCATCATGGAAACTGCAAATCTAATAAGGCCAATCACAAATGATACTCCATTCTTGCATCGTCCACATTCCCAAGTAGTTCATCCCCCCATACGTGTCGGATCACATCCCGAAACTCCTTGGCATACACCACCTGAACATTATACTTTTTCTTAAAGTACTCCTCTGGCGCACAATTCTTAAAGTCCACCGCTGCGTTATCCCTGAGAAGCTCATTCAATTGACAGGTGTCATTGATCTTATGCACATATTGCTCAATCACATCTCTTCTGTTCTCCCTGGGCACCACAATCTTGTCAATGCGCCCCGTCAAATGCGCCCCAAGCATCTTCTCCTTGAGCCCTCCAATGGGCAACACAAGCCCGCGGAGCGTGATTTCTCCAGTCATGGCTATGTTCAGAGGCACGGGTTTCTCCAAGAGCAACGACAAAAACAGTAAGGCCATGGTGATTCCTGCAGATGGCCCATCCTTCAGAACTGCTCCGCTGGGCACGTGCATGTGCACTTCGAGAGTGTTCAACTTTTCCACCAACTCTTCTGTGTTGGGGAAATTGAGGAGGCCCTTGTGTAGAGTATTCTTGATGAAAGTCATGCCGATTTTGGCACTTTCCATCAAAACCTCGCCCAATCGCCCGGTCATGTTGAGAGAGGCGCCTTTCTCGTTTGGCATTCCAATGCTCTCAAAAACAAGCACCGACCCAGACCCATCGCTGTTATACGATAATCCGTTCACCACGCCATACTTGCTGGACATGGCTGGAACTTCGTCCATTTCGTTGCTCATATTGGGAAAAGGTAAGCCCAAGTACTGCGCTAAGTCGTACTCCTCCACATTTTCTGAGTACGTGGAGTGGCCTGACAATGAGTTGGAATACTCCACAGCCTTGAAGCGACAAATGGTGCCGAGTTTTCTCTCGAAATTCCTCACGCCTGCTTCTCGCGTGTAATCAAGAATCACCTTCTTCATAACATCTTCGTCGATCTTCACCAAAGCCGGCTCCGGAAATCCGTTCCGCGAAATTTGCCGAGGCAACAAATATTTCTGGCCAATGACTAGTTTCTCAGCATAGTCATATGCACCAATCTCGATCATCTCAAGACGGTCGAGAAGAGGCCGAGATAAGTTGTATGGTTCATTGGCCGTACAGATGAATATCACCTGAGACAAGTCAATGGGGAAGCCAATATAGTGATCCATAAACTGAGTGTTTTGTTCAGGATCGAGTACCTCCAACAATGCCGCAGCAGGATCTCCATTGATCCGGGTCGAGCTGTTTTGGCCTCCCACAATCTTATCGATTTCGTCCAATAAAATTACAGGATTCATGGACCGGGACTTGCGGAGCGCCTGCACAATAGTGCCAGCCATGGCGCCCACATAAGTTCTGCGATGACCTCTGATTTCAGATTCATCTTTGACACCTCCCAAAGAAATGCGCTGGAATTTTCTTCCAAGCGTCGTAGCAATTGATTTGGCAAGCGATGTTTTGCCCACTCCCGGAGGTCCTGCCAACATGATAATAGGCGATTTGTTTTTTTTGGAAGCAAGTAGACTTTGCTGATAAGAAGTGTTTTCATCAAATTTCTCCTTTTCCTCCTTTTCCTCGTCCTCCTTTTCCTCGTCCTTCTCCTCATCATCAGGTATGATGATCGACTCCCCATTAGCAGATTCTCTTTTAAACTTGCGCTTTTCCATTTCAATCTTGCGCTTTTTGGCCTGCTCAGCTTGGATTTTGGCAAATTCTTGCTCTGCATTTGCACCCAAAAGCTTCAAAACAACAAGATATTGGAGCAACCGCTCCTTGACATGCTCTAATCCGTAGTGGTCTTCGTCGAGCTGTCTGCGAGCCTCCTCCAAATCGATGTCCTTGTTGGACTTGAACTTAGACACATATTGGTCCCAAGGCAAATCGGCCACAATCTCCAAGTAGTTCCGAATCACATGGAAATCGGCATTTCCTGGAGGCGAGTTTTTGATCCGCTTCAAGTCCTTGACAATCAACCGCTTGCTGTCGTCGGAAATCGATGATATCTCGGGAAGTTTATTTTTCACGAAATCGCTAATTGCCCGGAGATCATCATCGTCATCGTCGTCATCGGTGGATTTGGGGTCCTGTGGTCTGTCTTGTTGGCTCGTGGACCGAACCAAGCGCTTTTGCTTCCGATCTGGTTTTCCTTGCGCGAGCCCTTCGAGCACCATCCGAATGGATTTCAATTGGTTGGCCACAAGCGTTGCTTTTTGGAGGTTGGACGCTTCATTGTGAAACCAGTTGTTGGCCATTTCGCTATTTTCTTTCAATGTTTCAAACACCGTGTTCAACTTGTTGATTGCGGCCACCACTGTCTCTGCCCGCTTGTCCAATTGGAAGCACAGAAGAATGCGTAACTTTTCATGGCTTGGAAATGGAATAATGGCTGTTGTCAAATCTAACACGCGAGAAAGATTTTTGGACGAGTCGTTGAGAGACCCACCAAGAAGTTTTTGCAACGTCGAATAGGCTCTGTCAAAATCTTTCGACCCGGCAATCTGGACGAAAAGAGCATTGGCCAATGGGTTCAAAGTACCGAGGTCCGAATCTTTCTTGTTCACATTGGACCCAATTGTTTGCCGGTACTGTACCACAAAATTGTTCATCGACGAAAAAAGGGCATCAGCTGCGTGCTGAAGTTCCAGAATCTTGGCACCACTATCGGTTGATTTCTCTTCCCAATTAATGGAAACTACCACTTCGGGTTCATCCTGCGTCTGGCGCGGTTTGGAGCCCCGCACTATCGCTTGCAACGTAAATCTGAAGTTATTCGACTGCTCTGAAAGCCCAACGATCTTGCACACTGTCACTGCAGTGAAGTTGGGATCGATTTCGGTGGAAACTTCAATTTTGGACAAATTTGGATTCACTGCCAACACCAACCAACTGACATCAGATGTTTCATCTTCCGTTTCTGAAACAGACTTTGTACTTGCCTTCATTTGCTTATCTGCACGGTTAAATTGGGTAATCCCATTGATAGCATCACGAGAAAGTTCTTTAGTAGCCTCAGTTTCAGAGCTTGCTGACTTGTATTCCGCTAATAAGTCCTTTGCCACCGGAAGTTGCGCCGCTTTTGAGCCATAACGAGCAAGTAACGCCGCCGCTTTTGGCCTCAGAAGCGTGACATTGTACACTATTCCCGGCATGAGCACCAAGGGGGTGTCAAAGGTGTACTGGGGTAGCAAGAGCTGTTGGAAAACACCGCCATCTTTGCGAGAAGTTGTATTCTTATGGCCCATGATAAGAAAGTGGTTTTCTTGGGTTATGTCTCGTCAAAAAAAGAATGAGACTTCTGAACTTATGGTTTAGTCCTCGAATTTGTTGGATGTGGATGTCGGGTAAGCTTGGATTTTGGATGGGTTGCTTCGGAGAATAAGTGTGGAGTGGTTTCTCCACAAGTGATAGATCCGCGGCCGCATGTGAGAGAGTCGCTCGCGTGAGCGTGATCACGTGACGACACTCACATTCATGTGAAAAAAAAAGGATTGAATTCCGGAGAATCCACCAACGTCCGAACTTCTTTCTGGATCATTTTCTTGTTCCATTTGCCTAGTGACCACTCGCCCAGTTTTCCAATCTTATTAGCTCCGATCACAGACCTTGATGCGAACTGTCACTGCATAATGAACATGGAACACGGTCTCATGAGAAATCTCCAAACCAAAATACCAGACCAAGCACATTTGATAATCAATAAAAAATAGATTTCAAATCTCATTGTCGTAAATCTTAAAGTTAGAGCACGTCCTTAAGAGACACTTGACCTGTACCCCTCTTTAATGGCTGCGGCTGGGTATCGGACTTTTTCCAACCAATCATAAAAATCACATTGAAAGTTGCTGGAAGAGTGGTACCACTAGGGCCTTTTTCCCCATGCAAACTTTTGCAAATTTCGTTTGCTGCCAAAAGAACGTCTCTGGGAAGAGTGTGGGCACGAGTCAAAAGACTATTTTGTTCGCCCATATGCTGAAGTTCTCTTGCCATGGCCACCAAATCAGGAAATCCACCCACCACAATGTCTTCGGTATCGATAGTAAGCATACTGAAACCAGCACGATTTAAAAGACTGCCAATATCTTGTAATTTGACGAGGGGCGATACGCGAGGAGACATTCCTCCCGAACGTTCTAATTCTGCAAGTTGGAGGGAGGTGCGGAGCTCATAAAGCGTGTCACCGCCAAAGATGGTTCCCATAAAAAGTCCGTCTGGTTTAAGTACACGATGGACGTTGGCTAATGCTGCGGGTAGATCATTTATCCAATGCATCAGAAGGTTAGAGACAACAGCATCAAATTGCTCGGATGCTTGCAATTCTGGGTGGTTAAATGCCTCTTCATCGGCAACCACGCGGGTCACATGACCAGGAAACAGCACGTCAGTAGACAATTGATCATCACGATGAAGCAATGCCTCTGCCAGCTCCACCATCACGAGCTCATGGATTTTGTCGCGCACGGTTTTCTTGTCGGCATTAAGCTGAGCTATGATTTTCTTCTCCTCTTCCAGGGCATTTTCGGTCGTGCTGGTGGTGCATAAAGACCTGAGGAAATTGCCCAGATGGGCACCCAAGTCTAGCGTTCGATTGAAGTCACGCGTTATGAATGCCAACCGTTCAATGGTGCGGAGAGCCACTTCGTCACGAAGGTAGTCTGCTTTTCGGGAGACGTCGGGGAGGAGTGCAGGAGTGCGGGATTTTTGTATGGTTTTAGCAGCACGGTCAAAAACTTGAAATGGCTTGCTCAGTGTGGCAAGTCTCCGGAAAAACATCAGCGATATACTAAGTGAGATGGAGTTTGAGATGGAGGTGCAAAAGGTTGGTGCTTCTGTTTTCTGCAGTACCGCGACATCAGGAACTAGAGTCTGAGTATTATGGAATCAGGGCAAGCGATATTAATTTTGGCAATTGTACTGTCAATTGTACTGTCAATTTGTCAATTGTACCGTGGTTTAATGTATTCTCTTATCCAATCTCGCTGAAAAATTTTTTTGGCTGTAGATGGTTTGACCCTTTTTATGAACCACTAAAATACCTGGGGAACATCGCTCTTATATACTTTGTAGTGAGGACTCTGTGCACTACTTTAGGGGGTGCATAATGCAACAAATATTTGAAACAAGGGATACTGTAGTATTCTGCATCATGTTGGGTTGTACGCTAGTGACGCGTGTAGTTTTGCAACCAAATACATTGCGAGCCTACTCAATAATGTTTCAAGTGAGCAGCGGTGCAGGACCGCACCAAATCTATTTAGTATATAATCAGCGGCATCAGCACATAGTAATCGCAGGAATATTGCAAGGAAAATTGCCTTACCCACTGACAATCTAAGTGATATAATCAAGTGACAATCCAAGTGTATCATAATTAAGTGACAATCTAAGTGATAATCAAGTGACAATCTAAGTGATAATCAAGTGACAATCTAAGTGATATAATTTAAGTGATTTCAAAACATCACTTGGTATCAAGAGTTTGATGCTCCGTCTGAAGCAGATTGTGGAGAAGCTTCGAGTGGCCCATGGCAGCCCTTCATCTCTAGCACATCTTTATTGGCAACTTCTCAAACCCGAACGTCTAAAGTGCCAGCTGTTGTGTGATGAGATCAATCATCCTTGGCAAAAGTCTTCGTCTTCTCCGCCAGTCACCGCACTGGCATTGGAGCAAGCGCTTTTTATGAACCTTTGTTCGGAGAATCACAACATGATCTGGACCATTGCAAGCAAAATCAATGATATGCAACGAGCAGGAAGAAAAGGGGCAGATGCTGTACAATCGAGTGAAAGCACCAATGGGCTAAGAAATGTCAAAAATTCTACGGACTCGGACTCGGAAATTATAACGCCCAAGATTTATCTCCTACTATTGCTGCTGATCGTCAAATCACGCTCAAATACACAGGTACATCTAGCATTCCGGTTGTTTAGAGAATTCAGTACTCTTCTGCCGCTGGACGCAGAGGTTCAGCTTGCTTGCACGCTTTTGTTTTCTGCAGCAAAGTTTTGTGATAACTTTTCTCTTCTTTTTGACTTGAGACTTGTGTTTGAAAGTGCCATGATTCAAAGCTTACATGGATTTGAGGATCTTAGATTGCAGTACGCAGGAGCTAGTCTACACATACTTCTCAATACGGGCCAGTATGTGCTGGCCGTCAAGTGTTTGGAAGAAACACTCCTGCTGGTGGATGAATATTCTGCGGGAAAGGTGTTTTCCGCTCTTCCGATGAGCAAATTCTGGGCCCAGGCATGTTTTTCCCGTGATTTTCGGGTACTTGCAGATCTGTTGGAAGCATATCTCATGTGCACAGATGTCCCGGCCATACCAACCAGTGACTGGATGCAGTACTTGGGCCTTGGCTTGGCACATAATGATTACAAGTTAGTCCGAGTGGTTTATGGAGCTCTTCTGAATTTGGGGGTCTCTCTTTCTCTGTCCATTGTGGCCCAGATTGTGCAAGTTTTTTCGACCCAAGGCGATGTGGACCAAGTTACCAAAATCATAGAGGAGCATTACCTATACCTTAAAGGAGAAAAAGCATTGACAAAGGAATTGAGTCTATCGATCATTCTGGCATATTGTCATCATTTAGCGGAACTGGCAGGGTCTGAAGACTCGTCGTGGTTTTCCGTCTTGGACGCTATAGATGCTTTTTCGAGAAGATTGCATTTTTCCTACCATGAAATCTCGGATGCTGTGCTGTACAAACTCAACCATTTGTCAATTTTAGACGACAAAGTCGAATTGGCAAAAAGAAAAAACAGGTTTCGAGTGAAACAACAGCTTGAAGACCGTGAAGCTGAGATGGAGCTACATGATGTGGATCAAAGTCTGAAATCAGACGCTATTTCTTTACTGCTTCCCATCAAATCCACCAATTCAAACGTTCGTTCAGGAGATCAAGGAAACGTGCTACGAAATATGGAGGTTCTTCTGGAATTCTCAATTTCCACCATGAAATATATGCAACAAAAGAGTTTTGGATTGCATGTCAAGCAACTCATTGTGAATTGCATCTTGAGTCACATCACTCTCTACCAGAACTTTTCTGCTGCGGTGTATTTCCTTGGGGCACTTCAGAAAGTTGAACCTGACTTCACTAGGTGCCTTTTAAATTCTGAGCTGTATGAGATTATATTTGAAAGTTTGTCAAGGTCACCAGCTTCCGTTGAGTGTGGGTTTTATTTGTTTCAGAACCAAGAGAAAAAAGATCAGTTGCTTTCTGAGAACAAAGTCCAAAAAGATCAGTTGCTTTCTGAGAACCAAGTCCAAAAAGATCAGTTGCTTTGTGAGAACGAAGTCCAAAAAGACCAGTTTCTTTCTGAGAACCAATTCCAAAAAGACCACTCGCTTTCCCAGAACCAACTCCAAAAAAATCACTCGCTTTCCCAGCACCAAATGGAGTGCCTCGTGATATCCAGTCTTAGGGGTCTGCAGTTCAACCAACTTCTTGAATTTTACTGCCATCAGCTTGTTTCCAGAGGGTACTCCGCATCTAAGTACTTAATCCAGCGTATTTTAAAGTACGACGGAGTGAATGATCAGGCCAGAACTCTCGTGGAAATTCTCCAAGACTGTAAGCCCGGAAATAAGGCGTGGATTGCGGAAAAGTGGTCTCAAAATAACTTCCATTGCTCCATGGAAGGATTGCAAATGCCAGAGATCCATGAATCTTATGCTAATTTCGATGCACGTGACTGCAAGCTTTTGGAAGAAGTATTTGGAAATGACATTAATTGCTCAAAAGAGAACGGAAATCAAAAGTACTTTTTACAAGATGGCGAATTCGATTCTACGACACTTTGATTGGTGAATTAAAGGCCAGGATATAATTAGTTGATTGAATACTAAAGTCTGAAGGGATCGTTGACGGCATTTTCCAAGTCTGCAGCACTTATTTCAACAATGGGTCTCTCGTTGAAGCCAGGAAAACGTCTGCTTCTCTCGAGATGCGTGTCATCCACCAAGTTGGAGAAGTTGGACAGGAAACTGTGGGCCAAAGTGGAGTCCATAGCCATTCGCATGATATTATCGGCATGGCACGCCAAAGGATCAAGAGAAGAATCCTCCGAGAAGCTCAACTTGCGGGAGATTTCTTTGTTTACTGGGGTTTTGGGTTTGGCGCTGTTGTTACGTACCGGCGTCAGCTGAACACTGTGTTCCTTTTTGGAAGAATCATTGCCTTCAATTTTCTGGAACAAAGAATCATTGCCTTCAATTTTCTGGATCAAAGAATCGTTGCCTTCAATTTTCTGGATCAAAGAATCGTTGCCTTCAATTTTCTGGATCAAAGAACCCCGCCTGGTGTTTTGGGTCGTGTCATTGGATCCTCCAGGTAATTCCATCTTGTACTGGGAAATCTGACGGTGGCTTTCCTGGAAGATGTCATCGATGGGGTCGTCGATTGACAGAATTATAAGTGACTCTGGGGTGTTGGGATTGCTGCAGCTGAAGCTCTTGACGTATGGCACGCTGGAAATTTGGCCAACGGGGACATCGTGAGTGTTTTGGAAGTCCAAGTTCTTATTGATGTGCCCTTCTCTGGACAATTTGGGCAGCCTGGGCTTCATTACTTCGTGACGAGGGAAAGTGTAATGTAGCGACATGGCAGGGCAGGATTGGACAGATAGGGCGAGCGGGATCTGAGAAAGTTTGATGACTATGCAGAATGAGCTGGGGCAATAGTTTATGATAATGGGAAGAACCGGATCGGGCATCTCACTTATCGGTGCGATATTTATCATTTGGCCGGATACGGCGCGTCACGTGTCGCGCACAATATAAACGTTTACAGTATTTTCAAGATTATCAACCAGTGCGACAATTATTCAAAACAACAATATTGAGATCAATATTCGAAATTATCATACCAGTGCGAGGAATTATTGATACCAATATTCGAATTATTCAAACCAACAAAATTATTCAAACCAACAAAATTATTCAAACCAACAAAATTATTCAAACCAACAAAATTATTCAAACCAAATACAAGTTTTGATATACAGCATCACTTGGAAACTAGTTTGTTTTGCCCGTTTCGACCGTTAATTTGAATACTTCAGGTATATATAAGCAATCGTCCAAATATAAACTTTTTGATTATTAATCCTATTAAAAGTTGGTGTGACACATTATGCCATTTGGTTTGAATACTTTTGAAATATTGGTATGAATAATTTTGCGCGCTGATAATTTTGAAAAAGACTGAACCCAGATTTCAAAATTATTCAAACTAGTGCGACAAATTATTGATACCAGGATTTCAAATTTATTCATACCAAGATTTCAAATTTATTCATACCAAGATTTCAAATTTATTCATACCAGTGCGACAATTATGGCATGTTTCACACCAACTTTTAATAGTTTTCAGTAATCAGATCTTTATATCTTGCTGATTGCTATTACAGTATTTTTCAAAATCATTCATACCAGTGCGACCAAATTATTCATACTAGTGCGACAAAATTATTCATACCAAGTACAAGTCTTAATATACAGCATAACATGAAAACTATTTTAGTCTTGTCCATTTCAACTGCTGATCTGAAGAATTCAAGAATAGAATGTAATAGCAATTGTTCAAATATAAAATATCTGATTACTGAAAACTATTAAGTTGGTGTGAAACATTTTCCATTTGGTATGAATATTTTTGTCGCTGGTGTGAATAATTTTGAAATATTAGTATGAAAAATTTTGTCGCACTGGTGTGAATAATTTTGAAAAATACATGAATAATTTTGTCGCACTGGTATGAATAATTTTGAAAAATAGTGTACATTCTATTGTTGAAGTCTTCCAATCAACGGCCAAACGGACAAAACTAAAGTAATTTCCATGTTATGTTGTATATTCAAACTTTTAATTGGTTTGAATGATTTTGAAATTTGGTTTGAATGATTTTGAAATATTGGTTTGAATAATTTTTCGCTGGTTGAATTTTGTTGCACTGGTGAATAATTTTGAAAAATACTGTATTCACCAGTGCGACAAAGTTATTCATACTAGTGCAACAAAATTCAACCAGCGAAAAATTATTCATACCATCAAAATATTTTTCATACCAAATACAAGTTTTAATACACAGCTAGTGATATATGGACGTTTTGGGGGCTTACAGAAGGGTTACAATCTTGGTATTGTTTATGGCAATAATTATGGCTTAATCGCTGTATGAAAAAAGATAAGTGGCCTTTTGGATTCATGTGACCTTAATGGAAACTCCCTTCGTTTTGTCCGCTTGGCCGTTGATTGGAAGACTCTAAGAATATAGTGTAATATCAATCAGCAAAATGTAAAATATCTAATCACTGAAATTTATTAAAAGTTGGTGTGAACATTATGCCATTTGGTATGAATAATTTTGTCGCACTAGTACAGTGTTTTTCAAAATTATTCATACCAGTGCGACAAAATTATTCAAACCAAATATCATGATGTTTCACACCGACTTTTAATAGAATGCAATATTCTAAAATCTAATATCTGAAGATTTATTCAGGAGTCAGTTTCCATGTTATGCTGTATATTAAGACTTGTACTTGGTATCAATAATTTTGTAATAATAATTTTGTCGCACTGGTGAATAATTTTGAAAATACTGTATGAATAATTTTGAAAGACTGTAATTTTGTCGCGCTGGTGAATAATTTTGAAAATACTGTATGAAAGGATTATGAACTTATATGAATGGACTTACTAGGAGGGATTATGAATGGAATTATATCATGAATATATTATTGAGTACGTGAATATGTGGATGGGTGGTATTGAATAAAATTCAATACACTATGATATGTGCGAGATGGGTTTATGACTTCCATCAATTGAGCTTCAGTGCTCAAAGCCTGGATAGTCAATGGATCAAGGAGAATTCTAGATTGATGTAATCGAATTCTAGATTGATGTGATCAAATCATTTTAAATCCGAAACCATAGGATCCAAAAGTTTGATGAAGACCAAGTCCAAGATGGATTTCACCATCAGCTCTCATCTAAAGCCTCATTTGCATTTTAGGATAAACTTTGTTTTCTCCAATGCCTGTTTGAATACGTCTATTCTCTTGAAATGCTTGAAATGCTTTGTGAAGACCAAATGACTGGATCAATGAACACTAGTTCATTCAGTTCGTGATTTATGACTGCCCTCCCTCGTATTTTCTCTTGAGCCGCTCATCCACAACTGCATCGTTTCCATGGACCGAATCCACCGGACATGGGAGAACAGAGTTTGCACCCACTAGAAGAAAGCAAATGGCGAAGGTGGATGTAAAAATGGACGAAGTCACTCTATTCCTCAGCGTGGCTCTAAGCATGTTTGTGGAGTGTAAGGCAAAGAGAGCGGATTCCGGGGTATTTAAAAAAGGGAAAAGGGGAAAGTGGCACAAGGGGGAAAACTGCTTAGAATGCAGGACTGGTGGCTGGATGTGTGGTAAAAACTGACACAATGCTGGGACAATAATGGGACAATGCTGGAGTTAGTGCAGACAGACGCCAGAAGGAAGGTGGTGAAAATGAAAAACAGAGAGTGAGCGATTGGAGCAGTTGTGTGCAGGATGCTGCGTGCGAAGAGGATATTCGCGAATGGTGATTGGACGAGGTGCACGGGTTTTAGAAAGCCATCGATATCCGAGACCAAGAGGTGCCGTGGTCAATCTAGCCTTTTGGGGAGCCAACGACGCAGAGTTATGAGGGTCAAGAGAGGTCTAGGAGGAGATTTGGGCATAATGGGTGGTATATGCAGGCACATCTTTTTTCCCATTTTCTAGCAGGTTTACATTGAGAGGTTTAGTAGAGTAGTTAGAAGCGCGGGGAGAATACAGTGTTTTTCAAAATTATTCAATCAGCGATTATTCATACCAGCGCGCAAAATTATTGACACCAGCGATTATTCATACCAGCGCACAAAATTATTCAACCAGTGCGACAAAATTATTCAACCAGCGCACAAAATTATTCAACCAGTGCGACAAAATTATTCAAACGAAATGGCATAGTGTCCAACTTTTAATGAAATTCAGTAATCAGGAAATTTATATTTGGAATTGCTTATATACACTACCTGGAGTCTTCAAATAGATGGCCGAAACGGGTAAAACTAGACCCGTTTCCAGTTATGCTGTATATTAAAACTTGTATTTGGTTTGAATAATTTTGAAGTTGAATAATTTTCTCGCACTGTGAATAATTTTGAGAAACACTGTACAGTACTTTTCGAAATTATGCGACAATTATTCATACCAATATTACAAAATTATTCAAACCAAATGGCATACCATCTTTTAATAGATTTCAGTAATCAGATATTTTATATCTTGTTGATTGCTTTTACATTCTATTCTTGGAGTCTTCCTATCGACCGCCAAATGAACAAAACTAAAGTAGTTTCCATGTTACGCTGTATATTAAAACTTGTATTTGGTTTGAATAATTTTGAAGTTGAATATTTTTCTCGCACTGGTGTGAATAATTTTAAAAATCACTGTACCAATAATTCAAAAGTTTCAACCACATCGCACATCTCCAGACCAAATACAAGTTATATAGGATAACATGGAAACTTGTTTAGTTTGACCCTTGACTTAGATGTAGTACATATGATCCTCCAGATTTAAGATTAAAATATGAATTCAAGTTGGTGTATTATTGGTTTGAAAGATGTGTGAAGTGGTACGAAACTTTAAATATTGGTTGAATAATTTGCGCTGGTGAAATATTGTAAAAGTGGTTTGTATGTGATAAAATGCGAACTACCCTTAAGGTTTTTAATCTAATGCGAACTACCCTAAAGGTCTACGATCTATATATTGTACTAATGAGAAGTATTAAACAGTGAGTTTTGTATTAATGTGGATATAAGAAAAGCCAATTCCCAATAAAAGAATCTCTTAGAGCATATGAACTGACCAAGGTTAGCCGAACCAATTCATTCGCCGGCAATTGTCAAGAATGATGAACTGAAATTTGCATTGACCATTGCTTAATCAAGCGACGAATCAGGATGTATACACTTTCCATTTTAGATATTTAGCAATTAGGCTATGTGTGACAATTGGAACCTAAGAGAACATAATTACTACTACTGCTACTGTACTACTGCTACTGTACTACTGTACTAGTACTGCTACTCTACTGTACTAGTACTAGTATACTACTACTACTATCCTACTACTAGTATACTACTACTAGTATACTACTACTAGTATACTACTACTGTACTAATACTACTATACTACTATACTACTACTGTACTACTACTACTACTGTACTACTACTACTATACTACTATTGTACTATACTACTACTACTACTACTATACTACTACTACTACTACTACTACTACTACTACTACTACTACTACTACTACTACTACTACTACTACTATACTACTACTACTACTACTACTACTATACTACTATTGTACTATACTACTACTACTATTGTACTATACTACTACTACTATACTACTACTACTATACTACTACTATACTACTACTACTACTACTACTACTACTATACTACTATTGTACTATACTACTACTACTATACTACTACTACTATACTACTACTACTATACTACTACTATACTGCTACTACTATACTGCTACTACTATACTACTACTACTACTACTACTACTACTACTACTACTATACTACTGCTACTGTACTATAGTTACTAGGATGTACGGTGTAGGCATGGATGTAGGATCTCTTAATTAAGTACTAGTATCTAGGTGGTCTGGTATGTACTAGGACCAAGATTCGATGACCATAGCAGGTAACCAGCTACTACAACAAAGTATTTCACATCCTCTACGGCAGCTTACTACCACAAGGATATTCACTATTGGACGAGACATAATATGGTTATTATTCCAAGTCGTTGACAATATTTCCGTCTCCATAGCAGTATTACTAGAAAATATTCTATACCTACTACCACTCTTCTGAACCTGAGATAGTTTCTGAAGGGGAGTCACACCACATAATCATTAAGCAGACCCTTCAAGGAACATAACGATGAACCTCAAGTCAAGAATCTAATAGTATTTAGAGTAGTATTAGTAGAGTAGTATTTAGAGTAGTATTAGTAGAGTAGTATTTAGAGTAGTATTAGTAGAGTAGTATTTAGAGTAGTATTAGTAGAGAAGTATTAGTAGAGTAGTATTAATCTAGTAGAGTAGTTTAACCTTAAAGCAGTGTTTTTCAAAATTATCCAGTGCGACAAATTATTCATACTAATATTTCAAAATTATCCAACCAATATTTCAAAATTATCCAGCCAATATTTCAAATTATTCAAACCAAATGGCATAATGTTTCACTCCAACTTCTAATAGCTTCAGTAATCAGAAAATTTATATTTCGACGATTGCTTATGTATAGTTTCTTGGAGCCTTCCAATCAACGGTCGCAACGGACAAACTAAAGTAGTTTTCATATTATGTTGTATATTAAAACTTGGATTTGTTTGAATAATTTTTTCCTGGTTGAATAATTTCGAAAAACACTGTACAGTAGTAGTATTCTAGTAGAGTAGATTCGCCTTTGTATAGTATTAGTACTTAGTTAGCAGTAAGTAAAAGAACATCTCCTACTCTTACATCTGCTAGTTCACACATGAGTCCCTGACTTTCCAATTCATGGCCATTTCTTCGCTATATACATGTAGCCACAACCTGAATCAGCACCAACACCAACATCAAATCAAATCAAATAAATCACATCAACATAATCAAATAAATCACATCAACATAATCAAATAAATCACATCAACATAATCAAATAAATCACATCAACATAATCAAATAAATCACATCAAAATAATCAAATAAATCACATCAACATAATCAACATAATCAAATAAATCACATCAATATATCTTCATAATCTTCATAATCAACATCAAATACCACGTACTTCTCATCTTCACTTTGCCTGTCACCTTTATAAGTGACCGATCTTCTCAAAACCTTGTGCGAAAGTTTGCTTGTCCGTAAGCTTCAGTTGCTGGATCATGGACTCCGGCATCAAGTCGATGGAAACCAACTCCTTGACAAGCCGGAGCTTGTGTGCTGTGGCAGCAGACACTTTTTGGTACACCACGTGGTTACGCTTCTTCAACCCTAACGCCTGCATGTTCTTGCGGACGGTGGGCGCCAAGCCGATTGTGGACCTGAGTTGTTTAACCCGGTAAAACATGGTGAGTGTATGCTGAAAATTTGTGTGCGAGATATGAGGATGGAGCCGGTGTACGGGTATGGTGTACGGGTGTATATATTTTAAATCCAGTGCTCAGACGCACAACTTCTCGTCATACTCCTGGCGTTTTCTCTATGTGACAGCATGTCATTCTCGTTCACCGCGTCTCGGCGCCACATTCGAACCCAATTGGTATCCATTCACGCCCAGCTTATGTGCGGGGATACATCTCCGGACCTCAAACTATCTGGGTTGATTCCAACGGTCGAGATGTTCGAGACTAACCCAAGTGAGCTTGATGCCGACTTGGGCTTTTTTGTGACGAAAATCATTGACATTTATCTTTTTTTGAAGGATCCTTTTGTGAAAGACAATATGGGAGTCAACTCTGAAGTTAACACTGAAGTCAAGAGTGAAGTTAATACTGTTAATACTGAAGTTAATACTGTTAATACTGAAGTTAATACTGTTAATACTGAAGTTAATACTGTTAATACTGAAGTTAATACTGTTAATACTGAAGTCAATCCCGAAGTCAAGAGTGAAGTCAAGAGTGAAGTTAATACTGAAGTCAATGCTGAAGTCAATGCTGAAGTCAATGCTGAAGTCAACTCTGAAGTCAATCCTAAAGTCAATCCTAAAGTCAATCCCGAAGTCAATCCCAAAGTCAATCCCAAAGTCAATCCTCAAATCAATCCTCAAATCAATCCTCAAATCAACCCTGATTTTAATACTCTGACCATCACTTTGGCTGCATTATCTACCCTAGCTTATTCATTGGCAAAAGTAAGAGGTTACAAGGTTGTTTCTAATCATTTCGCTAGCAATGTCTACCTTTTACCAAAAATCACCCAGTTTTTGAGTCTAAACTGCCTGGAACATGAAAAATATTTCTTGATGCTTTGGATGTGTCGTCTTGTTCTTCTGCCTTTTCCTTTGGAATCCATCTCCCCTGGTTTCGCTCAGTCCTTGTATATAAACGGAAAACGGATGCTATATGCAGGCGCCCCAGATAGTCTGACGCAGCACATTTCGCTGGTTTTCATTTGCAAGTTGCTTCTGAGGCCAGACTGTTCAGATCTCAGGCTGCAGTACTTGCAAGGTGTTTTTGACAACTGGATTTATGAAGCGGAGGCCCACAAGCTTAGTGATTTGATGGTGCTCAACCAGTCGCTCAAGAGAAGCGTCTTTTTCACCGGTGCGCAAGACATTGACAACATCAAAGAGCTTCTTCTCCTGGAGGTGGCCAAGATCCGTTTTGATCCACACTATGAACTCAACTCTACCACGCTCCTTTACCTTATCAAGGTTATGGCCAAAACCACCAATGTCTTCGTGGCCCAGAAGGAGTATTCCATCGTGGCCCATCTTCTCAACACCATCCTTCGATTCCTTGACATGGACATCTCCACTCTTTTACGGGAGTGCATAGCCAAGAGCTTGGCCAAGATCACCAAAGGCCTCCATGAATACGCAGAGAATTATGCATGGCAAATGGTGGAATACATCCTCAAAGGACTTCATCAACAAGATTCAAAAGTAACCAGCCATCAAACCACTCTCCACAATGCATCCGTTTCGCCACTTGTAGCTGGTTTTTCCATGCCACGCTACCACACGGTGCTTCTCTATACAGGGTTTCTATCGCTCTCGCGAAATTTGCCTCTTCTGTTTGTTGGTGAAATTGTGGTGGTGCTTTCAGAAACGCTCTATTTTTCTCACCAAAGGTATGCGTTTATCAGCACCAATCAAATTCGCGACTCGTCATGTTTCTGTGCGTGGGCCATGTTCCGGCAGTTTCTGACACACGAACTTTTAGCTCTGGGCCTTCGAAATTTGCAACGTCTCTTCTTTGTCTTGGTGGAGGTGGCCATTTTCGATGACGACTTTGTAATCCGGAGGTGTGCCATTTCGTGCCTTCAGGAGTTCATTGGACGCCATGGTGCCAGATTCTTTGACTCGATTCAAATGGAAAAAATTTGTGGTGGTGGAAATGCAGTTTTTGACGTGACCATCAAACTCGTGGAACTCTTAAGTTTCTCTGCCGTGTCCAGCTTGGCCAACCTGCATATGATCATCGGCCCTTTTATCGCGTTGGGCTTTCCAAAAGAAATCTTTATTGCTCCACTTTTGGATGAGATCCTCATTGACACGCCGTTTGAGATCAAGAAAATTGCTGCGGCCCACTTGAAGGAACTTTTTGCCGAATGCGGCCTGTCAACTTACCATGCCGTGGCTAAACATGATTTGATGTCTGCCAAACGCCTTCTTCTTGAGTCCTTCCAACTCTATGCGTTGCTGGAGATAAGGCCTTACTTGAGCCAGCTGGAAGTGGATGAAGTTGCGCATCACGTGCGCTCACTTGACTTCACTATTCATGGGTTCGAGGCACTGGCTTCTGGTGAGAGCATCATGCATTGGCTCAACTCAGAGGCCCAAAAATGCCATCATTCCATCTGCCATGACCATTCCATCTGCCATGACCATTCCATCTGCCATGACCATTTCATCCGCCATTTTCCCTTGGTCATCTCCATCAGTCGACTTTCGTGGAATTCCGCATTGGGACGAGAATTTCAGAACTTCTTTCAAAATATGCAAATTGACAATGTCATCTTTGATGAGATTTGTACGCAAATTACTCATTTCGGTAATGAGAATCTATGCTCGGCCGTTTTTGGCGCGTCGCTCTCCAGACCCCAGTACGAGAAGGTGTTTGAACTTGTCCAAAATCCAAAGATCGATGCTGAAAACAGAGCCAAAATTCTCCAAAACTTTAATTACGCCAGTGCTGATTTGGAAGTGCGTCTCGCTTTCCATTCCTCCCTTTTGCTGCTCCTAGATGATTATACCCTCTCAGTCCGAGGTGATGTGGGCCTGCATATAAGACTCGCTGCGATGTCTGCATTGGAAGACTGCCTTCAATTCTTGGATGCTAGTCAGTCTCAAACAGCCTTTTTGAAGTTACTTCGGATCAGCGGAGAGCTGATGGATAAACTCCGGTTGCAGGCGTTTGGGCTTGTATGCCGGATCACATATTCCCACCGCAAACTTCCATTAAACCTGAAACTTCCATTAAACCTCAAACCTTTGTCAAACCCCAAACTCCCCTCAAACCTCAAACTCCCCCCAAACCCCGACTATATACTGTATTTTAAAATACTTTTCCAGTACTTTGGCGAAATCAGTCATGCAGACCAAGCAGTCCATCATGCGTTTTGGGAAGGTGTGGTGCACTGTGCAGGAGCAATCACTGGCCCCAACAGCTTAATCAACATCTCGTTTCAGCAACTAGCAGAATTTGTGGATTCCAGCCCCGAATCACTCAACCACATTGTGGGTCTTCTTAAATTGCAGGGGAAATTCTCTCTGCTCCTGCACAGAAGGCAGAAGACTATATTGCACGCATTGAATCTTTTGGTTAGAGTATGGGATTCGGGCCATCAGCCGCAATGCAATCTCGATACCCTCTTTGTTCGCATTTACAATCTTCACATTAACACAGCCAACATTTCCCGAATATCAATGGTAATACGGCTTTTCCTGCACATAGGCGCCGCAACCACTATTTCCCCAAGTCTCAAGTTAAAGGCACGCCAGAGATTGCTCTGGCTCCATGAGAAGCATCCTTTGGAGCGAGTGCGAATTCTAGCACTAGAAGCTATGTTTGACATAGCGAATGAAGCTGCGTTCAAGGGCATTAGCCACAAATTGACGCAGGGCGTCACGCAAGATTTTAAAAACATGTATTTAGATATATAGAAAGAAGTTCATAAAGTCGTAAGGCTCGTGGTTTAGAACCCAGATATTTACAACCCAACCACTAGGTTATCTCCATCACCGTGCAAAGTGCCTTGGTTGAGGTAGGTGACCTGGCTCCAGCGGCGTTTGGTTGGTTGTAAGTTTTCAGGAGAGTTGGGGATCATGGTGGTTTCGTTAATCAACTTTGGCGATTCACTCTGAAGTGTATTTTGTCCCTTCAAATTAGTCAAGAATTTTGAAAACATGAATAAGTTAGGGTTAAGCCAGTAAGAATAAACTAATGGGTTATTGAGTGATTTAAGGGGAATGAAAATTGTGGAACAGAATGGACTAGATATTCTGAATGGAATAGATAATTGGAAGGGAAAAATGGGTGATTGATTCGGGTTGAAGAATAGGTGAAGAAATCGGGTTGAAAAATGGGTGAAGAAATCGGGTGAATGAACTCCGGTTGATAAGAAAATCGGGTTGAAAATGGGTGATTGATTCGGGTTGAAAAATGGGAATGGGCTGTGTAAATTATCACGCAAATTCTTGCGGCTCTAGGCTTTTATATGTCCCAGTTAGGGGCGAATATGTGGCTGTCAAAACGGATGTATATTACCGAGGGCGTTACGCAGGGTACGGCGGTGACGACACCCGATAAGATCAAATGTCACAGCGTGCAGGTTTTGAATGCGGAGAACATGAACCGAGGGCATTGCTGACTATCAAACATCTGTACATCTCTGCGGGTCTTGCATGGACAAGTGTATGCAGCAGTTTCTATTGTTAAGATTGGAATACAATGGAATCAGAAGCCACATTCCTTAACAAAGGACTGTGAATGGCCAAGATTGGCATAGATCCGATATGCGTCATGTAGTCACAGTTGTATGAAATAACCAATCCACCCGTAAGAGGGGCACTAATAGAAAGGAGTCAAAGCAAGTCTCCAGAAATCCACAGTATACATTAGTACCATAAGAAGTTGCTAGTGCTATTCTCCATTACATACTGTTGAAGAAAGGGGCGCGCATGAGCAAATGGTTACCATGTCAATGGGATCTGCAGATCTATGCTTGTGTTCTGTTTAAGATATAAAGACTGTATTCCTGGTAGAATGTTAATAAGTGAGTATCAAGATTGCAAGTCCGATAAAAAGCTGAAGACAATATTTCAACTAATGCATTCTCAACTATGACAATGATTCTCAATGATTCTCAATAATTGACTATACTTGACTATACTTGACTATACTTGACTATACTTGACTATACTTGACTATACTTGACCATACTTGACCTCATTTACACCAACTACAGAATAAAAAAATGAACATCCTGATTCATGTATCTTTATCGATCTTCCAACTAAATACCGTTCTGGACTAATCCATGGCTAATGAAAGAAGGTACGAAGGTTTCCCGCAGATAAGGGGTTATCAAGGGTTAGCGCGCAATGGAATCTGGCCATTCACAATGCAGATACCACGTGATACACTGCCTGGTTGAGCAATATTCAAAGTGGCCTCACACCCCTCTCTAGGTCCCCTCCCTAGGTCCCCTCCCTAGGCCCCTTTCTAGGCCCCTTTTTAGGCCCCTTTCTAGGCCGTGAAGTTGATCGGGCCCCTTAAATCCCCGTTTTACACATGCACCATCTCCTTTGAACACTTGATATTGCAAAATAAGAAATCCTGAAAATGCCCTTTGATCATTGATAGTGAAGATCCAATCTGCTTCTTCGCGGAGATGCGTGCAGGTGTGTTCACTCCTATTTTACACTCCGTACCTGCTGCAAGATAACGGCCAGAGTCTGAAACTGTTTCAGATTCTTCTTAACCCCTTTTGCACGTAGTATAAAAACACGTGTACACCGCAGTGAAATTTTTTTTTGCATGGAGGAGAAAATTAATTGTTCAAGCCAAACTTCTAGAACCTTGATGACAATTGGGTTTTACACGCCATAGAAATTGAGAGCAAGAATATCTCCGCTAGCATAACCACTTATGGAATTCAAAAATTCCAACTATTGACGTCCACTATCATTATCTCCCTGCACCAATGGTTTGACATGACTGGCTTCTATACCCATTCATCTCATGGCCCGGAGACTTGGAGACCCCGCCAAGCTTCGACTCTCACATATAAAATGGGAGTTTGATTGATGTAGATTTTCTTTTGAGAAATTTTCTATTCAAATCAGCAACTCTTTCATCTTCATTTTGACTCTTTCATCTTCATTTTGACTCTTTGATCTTCATTTTGAGAGTGTTTATTTCCGACTCTGATGCTGACATCCGTGCACCTGGACTAGGACATGCAGAAATGATGCACATACATCTGAAAGACCAATACAAAAATTATTTTCCAAAAAAGGCCCATCTTAAAAAATCACCTCATCTTAAGGGCAAAGAAACTACCTCCTAAATGGCATAATGTTACACCAACTTTTAATAGTTTTCAGTAATTAGATATTTTATATATGGACGATGCTCTTATATACTATTCATGAAGTCTTCAAATCAGCGGTAGAAACGGGAAAGACTTGACTAGTTTCCGTGTTATGCTGTGTATTAAGACTTAAAATGGACATCCCGGAGTGGGATAAATATGTTGAAGTTCATTTCCAAGGTGGGATAAATACGTTGAAGTTCATTTCCAAGGTGGAATAAATGAAGTAATTGTAAGGGTGACGAGAAGAAAAGCTGGTCTTTTTGAGCTTTGCCCAAAAGAATGCCCAATCTCTATTACCTGCAACATTCATAATAGTGGAGCTCGTCATTAACCGTCTGGTCATGAGCTTGTTACCAGTTGATGTTTTCTTAATGAGTACGTGACGTTGAATCTAACCCCTTTAGATATTCTTACCCATCCTTCATGTATATAGAACCAATGTACCGAAGTGTTCACACGTCAACAGCGTCTGAATTGAAGAAAAGGGAATACACAATAATTCCAAGAATGTGATTGTTGTCGTGATTCTCCTGATGAATAAGAGAAACCCGTACATCTCTACGATGGTTATGAGCCCTGAATACAAAGAAGATATCTTTCTAGCCAACTCCCCATAATCAAATAGCTACAGTGATATTCAAAATTATTCAACCTATATTATATTAATCAACCAATATCAAAATTATTAAACACAT
>VATE01000044.1:0-32510 GCA_008065195.1 Metschnikowia amazonensis | reverse complement strand
AACATTAAAATTATTCAACCAACATTAAAATTATTCAACCAACATTAAAATTATTCAACCAACATTAAAATTATTCAACCAACATTAAAATTATTCAAATTAAATACAAGTTCATCATAAGATGGAAACTACTCTAGTCTTGTCCGTTTCGACCGTTGATTGAAAACTCTAAGAATAATATATAAGTAATCGTCAAGATATAGAATATCTGATTACTGAATTCAATTAAAGTTGGTATAAAACATTTCGTGATTTGTACAAAATTAAGTGGTACGATAATTTTGTCGCAGTTTGAATAATTTTGAAATATTAGTACAGTATTTTTCAAAATTATTCATACTAGTGCGACAAAAATATTCATACCAAATACAAGTTTTAATATACAGCATAACATGGAAACTACTTTAGTTTTGCCCGTTTCGACCATTGATTGGAAGACTCCAAGAATATTTTATATGAGCAATCATCCAGATAAAGGTTTGAAATATTTAATTTTAATTAAGTTGGTGAATCATTATGCCATTTGGTTTGAATAATTTTGAAATATTGGTATGAATAATTTTGAAAAACAGTGTATGAATAATTTTGAAAGACTGTAATTCGAAAATCACTGTAAGAATACTATGCAAAATTTGAACAGTATTCAAATCAGCGCGAAAAATATTTGAACCAGAAAACAAAATAGTTCAAACTATAATTCACTTTTGGTACCAGTCTTTCAGACCAAAACAAGTTGTTTTATGCTGAAAACTAGTTTTTTCCGTTCGACACCAATTGGACTCTAAATGTAGTAAATTTCAGGAAATTTTTTAGATTTACAATTAAAATATTGAATTTTAAATAAAGTTGAAACATTTAGCCATTTTGTTTGAAAGTGCGAATGGGTGCGAAACTTTTATTGTTTGAATACAGTGTTTTTCAAAATTATTCAACTAGTGCGACAAATTATTCATACCAGTGCGACAAATTATTCATACCAATATTTCAAAATTATTCATACCAGTGCGACAAATTATTCATACCAATATTTCAAAATTATTCATACTAGTGCGACAAAATTATTCATACCAAATAGCATAATGTTCACACCAACTATTAATAGTTTTCAGTAATTAGATATTTTATAGCTTATTTATGCTATTCTTATAGTCTTCCAATCAACGGCCAAGCGGCAAAACAAAAGGAGTTTCCATGTTATGTTGTATATTAAAACTTGTATTTGGTATGAAAAATTTTGTAATGGTATGGAATAACTTTGTCGCGCTAGTATGAATAATTTTGTCACACTAGTATGAATAATTTTGTCGCATTGGTATGAATAATTTTGAAAAATAGTGTACAGTGTTTTTCAAAATTATTCAACTAGTGCGACAAATTATTCAAACCAAAAGACATAATGTTTCACACCAACTTTTAATAGTTTTCAGTCAGAAATTTTATATCTGGAAACAAATGATCTCAGCTTCCAAGAATTTTCTCAGAATTGATAGTCACAGAAATTACATTATAGTGACCCAGAAATTACATTACAGTATTTTTCAAAATTATTCAAACTAGTGCGACAAAATTATTCATAGTAATATTTCAAAATTTTTCAAACCAGTGCCACAAAATTATTCAAACCAAATACGAGTTCTTATAAAATAACTAAATCAGTTTGGCCCTTTTGACGCTTGATTGGAAGACCCCTAACTATATTAGGGCAATCCTCTAAATTAAGATTTCAGAATATTGAATTCTATAAAAGTTGGTGTGACACATCTCGTCATTTGGTTTGAAAGATTGTGCGAAGTGGTACGAAACTTTTTGAGAAGGGGTATGAATAATTTTGTTGCATTGGTATGAATAATAATAATTATTCAAACCAAATGATAATGTTTCACACCAACTTTTAATAGATTTCAATAATTAGATATTTTATTTGGACGATTGCTCTTGTATACTATTCTTGGAGTCTTCCAATCAACGGTCGAAACGGCAAAACTAAACTCTTTTTTATGTTATGCTGTATTAAAATGTATTTGGTTTGGATAATTTTGAATATTGGTTTGAATAATTTGAAATATTTCAACCAAATTCAAGTTTGTATATAAAAAATAACATGGAAACTAGTTTCGTTTTATCGCTTTTACCATTGATTGAAAGACTCCAAGTCCATTCTTAATGAACAATCGTCCAGAAATATAAATTCTGTATTTTATTCTAAAAGTTGGTGTGAAACATTAAGCCATTTGGTTTGAAAGATTGTGCGAAGACTCTGAAATACAGTCTTTTTCAAAATTATTCATACCAGTGCGACAAAATTATTCATACCATATTACAAAAATATTCATACCAAGTACAAGTTTTAATAGACAGCGTAACATGGAAACTATTAGTTTGTATGTTTCAACAGTTAATTAGAAGACTCCAAGAATAGAATGTAATATCAATCAGCAAAATATAAAATATCTAATTACTGAATTCTATTAAAGTTGGCGTGAAACATTATGCCATTTGGTTTGAATAATTTTGAAATATTGGTATGAATATTTTGTCGCACTAGTTTGAATAATTTTGAACACTGTATCAAGCTGATCTATGGGCGCAAGAATAGATAAAGCTTATTTAGTTAATCTAAGCATTAAGCTTTTTGAAGCAAAATTGATGTGATCAATAAATCTGATCAATCTATCATCTGATCAATCTATCATCTGATCAATCTATCATCTGATCAATCTATCATCTCATCAATCTATCATCTGATCAATCTATCTTCTCATCAATCTATCTTCTCATCAATCTATCTTCTCATCAATTCTCATCAAATTAACCTTTCCTCAAATCTCAACTCATTATTAATTGGCATTCCAACTAAAAGTCGCAACAAATTCTCAATTGCAAGTCTTTGCTTATTCAACCCATTGATTGGCTTGTATCCAGGCTTCGATAATGGTGCCTTCAACCAATAACTCAATAACGTCAAAACAGCATAGAAGTTATCATAGTCAGAATCTCCGTGTTTACGGTAGCTGACTCTTTGAAAAAATTCAGTCATGATCACCAAGTCCAAAATTAATGGTGTGGCCAAAAGCGAATCCTCGCATACATTGTGGATGGAAATCTTGTTGTGGCCTCCGAGCATCAACTCCGAGTAGTACTCATCCATGGCCACTTTGGAATCGCCTACAGCTGGTAAGTACTTGATCACAATACAGTGGTCCACATGGTTGCCGTCTTTCTCGTTGTACAAGATTTCGTTGGACTCAATCATATCGTCAACAACAGATTGCTTGGAAATCTCTTTGGACCGGAACTGCAATGGTGATGAGAGATTGAAACCGTCATTATTGCCCAAATGGTTGTATGAAGCAATCAGTACCGGCTTGATTCCTGCATCCACCAAGAACTGCGCCAACACTGACTTGATTTTGGTCTGGCCGGATTTGAAGTCGTCTCCGCCGATGAAAGACTTGTGCTTCTCAGCTAAGGAAATGGCTCCTGGAACAAACGTGTTCTGGGGCGATCCATTGATGTATGGGATCTTGTCCAAGATGCAGGCCACGGCAAAGATGGTGGATGGAGACACCTCGGAATGGTTGTCCTTGATGGCCTTGATCAAGTTCTCATCTGTATCATTGATTCCTGGGATGATATCTGCATACCTCTCAGTGTTGGCTGTCCAAAGCACAATGACCTTGTCCAAGCCATTTTCTTTCTTGAAATTCTGGATATCAGACCGGATTCTCTCCACATCATCCCACTTGTTGCCAGTGTTGGGTTCTCCTTCACTAGTCTTGTTGAAGATGTTGTCTGCCCGCTCCTTTTGGTTGATGGCAATGAAGTCGGGGTAGTATACCGAGGGTAATGGAGTAATGTCCTTTAGGTCATCGACCAACTGCCTCTGCAAGTCCACATCAAGAACTTTGGCTCTTTTCATGGCCTTGTCCAATGGAAGCTTGGAAATATCCCATCCGCCCACAACCAAGTCATTGGGATTGACAAAGGGCAAGATCTGGTTGAAGGGCGCATAGACGTCATTACCTTGGCTATCCACACCAAGTTTGATGGTGGAAGACTGGGTCACGGACCCATAATAGTTTGCTTTGACCGTGCCTTCCTTATTGTCAAAGGTCAATTTTTTCTTGTTGGCCAAGATAGCAGCCACGAGAGTGGTGCCGTTATTTCCTCCGAGTCCCACCAACATCAAGCCAGTTTTAGGAGTGTTCAAATCGACCTTGAACTCGTAGTCTGTTTCGGTAGGGGTGACATTTAAATCACCGTTTTCTGATTTTTCCACAATGGCTGACTCGTACTTGAAGTTGGTGAAGAGGGCGCCATCTTTTTTGATGGCCTTGGTGTTGAAATTGATCATGATGCGAAAGAGAGAGGATAGAGGATTGAGGATAGAGGATTGAGGGTAGAGGATAGAGGATTGAGGAAAGAGAATAGTGAAAGTGGGACACCAAGTGGAAATGTCGCATATTTATATTCTGGGCGATCCCCAAACCCCTCTTCTGTAACCGGCTGTGTGGGCGGACACTTCAACAAAGTGGTGCATATAATAAGGCGGTACAGGATTTCGCCGAAATTTCGGCGAGAATGCGCCCTATATGCACTCCCGACCCCTATACCGTTTTCATAACAACATCCTCGGCACACGCCAACCCAGGCCACATAGGCTTGGAAGGCTGACAAGTTGGCAAAAAAGTGAGTTTATCAAACACATTCCGATTGGCCGGTGTTGACTGGTGGAAGTTCAGCCGATTGGCCGGCGTTGGTGGATGTTCAGATGTGACCAGATGAAAATATCTGAAACGACCAAATTGTGCGCGTGTCAGTAGGCAGCTTCTCCTGATTGGGCAGCCAAGCGTGAATAAATACCGCAACTCCGGGAATTAGCCATGAATTTTCACGTGCAATCTTGCCTAGTCAAATGAAAAGAATGAAAAGAATGAAAAGAATAAAAAGAATGAAAAGAATGAAAAGAATAAAAAGAATAAAAAGAATGAAAAGAATAAAAGAATGAAAAGAATGAAAAGAAATGAAAAGAAATGAAAAGAAATGAAAAATCAAAATTAGAAATGAAATGAAATGAAAAATCAATATCAACATGAGTTAGTGAAAAAATGACAAGAATTTTTGCTCAAGAATTTCTTAATTGTGCATTGATGAGAACAATCAGTGGTAAAACAATGCTAAGAAATTTCAACTTGTTGATTAAATTAAGCAAACAGTGACTACTAGTAACAGCAATGGATAGAACTAGTGACAGAAACTGATTCAACTCTCTAAGTGAAGTGTTCAAGTATTGTCTCTAAAATGTCTGCAATGAGTTGCTAGAATGTGGTCATGTTTATCAAATCGGGATGTACGGGTGTTTCCCAAACGTATTAATCTTTACTATGTACCAAGGCACGTCAGCAGATAACTCGTAAAGGCATTTGCTATTAATCAACTACTCATTTTATTAACGCAATGGTGAAGAGTGTCACCCTCGTATATCACGTGACTTGAAGATACAAAGCTTCTCTATAACTGCTTAGACACCAGACTGGAGGTTCTAGCCAAGGAAAATGATTTATGGGGTTATTATGAACACATTGACTTTGAGAATTCTTAAAAATAATTTTTAGTGGGCAAGTTCAAACGACCTAAATCAATAGGTCGGAACTGGATATAAGCCCGGAAATCATACTCCGGCCGCTGAATCAGTCACGGTCACGTGTTAGTCACGTGTATTTTATTTTCCCGACGTAGCTTGACACACACACCAGACTGGAGGTTCTAGACAAGACAAAAGTTTCATGGAGAAAAGATGAGCCCATTGACATTGAGTATTTTCGAAAATATTTTTTAGTGGGCAGGATCAAACGACCTAAGTCAATAAGTCGGAACTGGATATAAGCCCCGGACCTGGATATAAGCCCCGGAGCTCATATTCCGTCCACCATAGTACACTGGTAAACTGAACATGTCAAAGCATCATAGGTATGAATCGAAGCTAAGTCACAGATCAGCAGCACAGATGTGCCAGTGGACACTAAACAGTGATGCTTGGTGCACCTGCGACAAAAGTCCAACCTTAGTGTTGGCATCTCAGTGACTGTGTCCTTAAGATTTTCATCACAAGGACTAATGGAGCCGATAAAGATGTCAAAACCATCATCAGCGAAATTTAAAGGTCACCATTCTTCAGCCAAGAAGTAACCAGTGGAGCGATAGAAGTTGGAATCCACACCATATAGTGATTTTCAAAATTATTCAAACTAGTGCAACAAAAAACTATTAAAAGTTGGTGTGAAACATCATGTCATTTGGTATGAATTTGTCGCACTGGTATGAAATTTTGTCGCACTGGTATGAATAATTTTGGACTGTATTGGTTGGAATAATTTTGAATACTGTAGATGGAACCTTCACTGGTCTTTTTTGTCACAGTCGAAATGGGATCGGTTATTCAGCGCACAGTAGTTTCCAAAAAAAATTCAAGATCATCTACAACTTGAAGTGTAGTAGTATAAAGTCATGCATCGTGGGAATCTCACGCACGCGTTCAAATTATAGCTACGCTAAAACTAGAAGAATCGCGAGGACCTACAAAATATCAGCAGTCCATCAGACCTACTTCGGGAGATAAGCCAACTGTAAAAACGGCCAAAAGCTAGGATCTTCAGAAAATATAATAAGTATGGGATTCCTAGAGGAACAAATAGTCTAAGTACAGTTTTTTTCAAAATTATTCATACCAATGCGACAAAACTATTCATACCAATGCGACAAATTATTCATACCAATATTTCAAACTTATTCAAACCAAATATAAGTTTTATATACAGCATAACATGGAAACTACTTTAGTTTTTACCATTTGGCGGTTGATTGGAAGACTCAAGAATGTACTGTAATAGCAATCAGCAAGATATAAAATATCTGATTACTGAATTCCATTAAAAGTTGGTGTGAACCATTTTCCATTTGGTTTGAATACTTCTGAAATATTGGTATGAAATATTGGTATGAATACTTTTGAAATATTGGTATGAATAATTTTGCGCGCTGATATGGATAATTTTGAAAAACAGTGTATACGTGTACAGTATTTTTCAAAATTATTCAAACCAGTGCGACAAGATTATTCATAATATTTCAAAAGTATTCAAACCAAATGCCATAATGTTTCACATCAACTTTTAATAGTTTTCAGTAATCAGATATTTTATATCTTGCTGATTGCTATTACAGTACATTCTTGAGTCTTCCAATCAACAGTCGAAACGAACAAAACTAAAGTAGTTTCTATGTTATGCTGTATAACTTGTACTTGGTATGAATAATTTTGTCACTGGTATGAATGATTTTGTCACTGGTATGAATAATTTTGAAAAATACTGTAACAGTGAGTGTGTTTAAAATTATTTAAAGCAGCGCGCAAAATGGTCATATCAAAAGTTTCGTCGCACATTCTTTCAAACTAAATGACGCATGTTTCACAAACTTTCAAACTAAATGGCGCATGTTTCACCAACTTTCATTCTCAATACTGCAATATTAATCTGGAGAAATGGTTCCAATATACTTATTGGAGTCTTCCAATCAAGAGAAACAGGCGAAAGGATATTACAACTTGACTTTAATATTGGTTTGTTTAATTTTGATACAGTCGAAACTTCAAAGCAGCGCGATATTCGAACCAGCGCGATATTCGACCAGCGCGATATTCAAACCAGCACCACAATCATTCAACCACAATCATTCAAACCAGCACCACAACCATCAAACCAGTTTTAATAACAGGATTACATGAAAACTACTTGTCCTTTCGACCGTTGATTGGAAGACTCCAAGAATAGTACAATAAGCAATCATCCAAAATAAAATTCCTAATTACTGAATTAAAAGTTGGTGTGAAACATTATGTCATTTGGTTTGAAAGATTGTGGTATGAATTTTGCACTGGTTTGTGGAAAAAACGTTGTAGTACGGTTTGAATTTTTGAAAACACTGTACAGTTTTTAGTGCGCAAAATGTTTTGAACCTAGAAATAAAATGCTTCATCAAAAGTTTCGTCGCATTCTTTCAAACATAATAAAAGAAGTTGTATACAGGATAAAGAGAATCCATTTATTCGTCCGTTTGACTCTTGACTCCCAAATGCAGTACATAAGGCAATTTTCGAATTCAGATATTAAACTAATATAAGATTTGAGAGTGATTATGAAAGTTGGTGAGAAATATGCCATGGTTTGGACTGTGCGAACGTACGAAATTGATTGGGTTGAACATTTGCGCGCTGGCTGAACTTTAAAAACACTATAGATTCTACACCTTACCATGCATGTATACTGCTAATCAATTGATTAAGTGCTATACTTTAATTACCACTGATTAACTGCTATACTTTAATTACCACAGATCAACTGCTATACTTTAATTACCACAGATCAACTGCTATACTTTAATTACCACAGATCAACTGCTATACTTTAATTACCACAGATCAAATACTATCTACATGGGATTTCCACTGATTTGTAGTTTTACCCGAAAGAACATTTCTCTGTCAATATTGTCCACAATCGCTTTAATTCTGTATTTCCCTTCTGACATCAATAAAATGGATAAATAAACTTTTAGCAAGTGAAAATTTTAATATTATCCAAAGGATATTAGGAATTTGAATTGTTGTTCGGGAGCTATAATATCAATCAAATGCATCTCAACTCAGTCTGTAGTCAAGATGCCTGATTTTAGCTGGTAACTGCCCAACTGAAGATAGCCAGCTGAAATAGCCCACTGAAGATAGCCCACTGAAAATAGCCAGCTGAAAATGAAGACAATTAAACAATGAAACCAACTGAAACAATGAAGCTAACTGAAATAATGGAACGGTGGTATAGCTTCAGAAATAGGATATAACCAGTAGTCGTTAACCAGCCTTTGTGCAGGCTTGTGAGGTTGACCAGCAAAATGAGTGACCTGGTGTACGGGTGTATATAATGTGTACGGGTGTATACAATGTACCGGTGTATACAATGTGCCGATGTATATACGGTGTACCAGTACAATATGAAAAGCTCTCTATCGGCTTCTTGTGGCCGCTTCAACTCTTGCTGACTCTGTACACCAGCCTCTTCGTCTCGCTGGTAATCACATACAGGCTCGTCAAGTGAGGTGCTCACGTACCATTGGCTGATACAGATGTAACATTTGGTCATGGATAAACACATGTTTAGGTCATGTTAGGTCTATGGGTCCAGGCGTTTCAGGTTTCAGGCGTTTCAGGTTTCAGGCGTTTTAGGTTCCGGGCTGTTGCATGGTCAGGGCTGGAACCTGCATGTCTGAGCCCACACCTGGCCATGCAGGTCGCTGGTGTACGGGTATGTTAGCATGGTAATGTCTTGCAAGACCTTATCACTGGGATGGCAGTATGAGGGATGTACAGGTCTAGAGACTGCTAGAAAATCTGTTATGTGATGGTAGCATCTCCTAGTCAAGCATCATATCATGAAGCTTATCAGGGGCTCAATCTAGATTATTGAGAGATGTGATTACAGAATAAAAGTTGAGCTAATGGCAGTAAAAGTTGAGCTAATGGAGTACTAGGGGCGGACAGCAATTGAGCTAATGGAGTACTAGGGGAGGACAGCAATTGAGCTAATGGAGTACTAGGGGAGGACAGCAATTGAGTTGACAGAACATCCATCTTTGGCCGTCTAGTCGATCCTTATTTCACAGACACTAATCCAATCTCTAGATAGACCCACGGGGTAAAGAAATTGACAGTTTGAGACAGAATTCCAGATGTGGACTCTTCGCCCTGCACACATAAGAGGGGCAGCCGGAGAATCTCGAGAACATGCAGAAGAACTAGAGAGCATCCGGAAGAATTAGTTCCAGTGAGAGTCTAGGCTGATAATGATAGGCTAACCCATAATGATAGGCTAACCCATAATGAGTCTAGGCATAGCATAATTGAGTCTAGGCTTGATGTTTTGAATTTCAGGACAAATTGCATAGAGCTATTGTGGAATTTTCTGTTTGGATCTGCCTTTGTCAATCTGCCTTTCTGCTTGAATCTGCCTTTCTCAATCCGCCTTTCTCAATCCGCATTTCTCAATCCGCCTTTCTCAATCCGCATTCTAATCCGCCTTTCTCAATCCGCATTTCTAATCTGCCTTTCTTAATCCGCATTTCTAATCCACCATCTGCCTTTCTAATCCACCTAATCCACCTAATCCACCTAATCCACCTAATCCACCTAATCCACCTAATCCCCCTTTCTAATCCCCTATCTCCTGATTTCATACTTCTCAAATTTATCCTAATACTATACACTTCACCTGTTCCATAATGCAGACTCTCGCCGTTCCTCATTTTCAAATTGTTCGAAAATTCGGCTCGACTCTAGTAATTTCAGTCTTACACTCCCCGCTCTCTAGATCTCTTTCGCAGCATCTTGCAGTAAAATCTCAGCAAGCGCTGTTATTCTCCATGGTGACACACGCCCCTTGGGGAATTTCACTACCCCCTTGCTCCATCTGCATGAGACAGAAACAGCTGAACTTTGACCATTTCTAGCGGCTCAAAGATATCTTCGCCATAATTGGTCCAGCTTCTGCCTCCTGCCAGCATTTCCCAGTGACACGCACATTCCTCACTTTGACACCAAATTAAGCCATCACAAGGAAGATTCTTTAATCCTGTGTATGCACCAGCAATCGAGTTTCTCAAGGCTGGTGCATGGACAATGTAGTTATGCACGTTGTGTGCAGTCTGCAACACGTTCGCGTAAATGTTCCGAAATGTCAGTGAAACAATTGACTTATCCGAGTTTCCGATGAAACGCCGATAGCTTAGGCAAGACTTAGACTCCTTTGGGACTAGAAGTTTCTTTGCTTGGCAAGAAAATAGTGTCTTGCAAAGTACAGGATGTGTTCCATTGGCGTGAATCCCAAGGGTATAAAGCTGCTGCCAAATCTCCTTCCATCTGTCAATCTCATCAACAACCTTCACTCTTTAGCCTTCAGTCTTATCAAGCCTATCACTCGTTAAAATGTTGAAACTCACTGTCTCTTGTCTTTCCATCTTGCCTGCCATTATTGCTGCACTGATTGGTAAGGCCTTACCTTTACTGAACGATACCATCATTGGTGCTTCAAACAACAGACTTGTTGCTCGGCTGAACTACACTGGTGCTTCAAACAACAGACTCGTTGCTCGGCTGAACTACACTGGTGTTTCACTGGATGGCAACTCCGCTGCCTCACTGAACGACAACTCAGCTGCTTCACTGAACGACAACTTGACTGCTTCACTGAATGGAAACTCCCATGCTGCCCTGAGTGACAAATTGGTTGCCGTATACTGGGGCCAAAACTCCAATGGTGACCAGGGAACTTTGGCCTCGTACTGCGAAAAAGAAGAGGTTGATGTCGTTCTCTTGGCCTTCCTCCACAATTTCCCCGACCCCTTGCAAATGAACTTTGCCAACATGTGTGAGCAAACCTTTACCAGTGGACTTCTTCACTGCAGCAACATCGGTGAAGACATCAAGAAATGCCAATCAAATGGCAAAAAAGTGCTTCTTTCCTTGGGAGGAGGAGTCAGCAACTATGAGTTCAAGTCGGCCGAACATGCCAGGGGTTTTGCCAAGGTCATGTGGAACAAGTTTGGTGAAGGAGATGATTGCGAGAGACCCTTTGACGATGCTGTTGTGGACGGCTTTGACTTTGACTTGGAGGGATACAACGACCAGTACACTGATGATTTTGCCAAGGCTCTCAAGGAACAAACTCAACAAGGCTCCAAGAAATACTTGATGACATCTGCTCCTCAATGCTTCCTTCCAGACTTTGCTAATGGCAAGATTCTTGACGCTGTTGAGCTCGACTATATCTTCATCCAGTTCTACAACAACTGGTGCAGCTTAGGGCCAAACTTCAACTTCAATGAGTGGCAGGAATGGATTTCGCTGAGACCCGTGAAGAACGCCAAGCTTTTCGTGACACTTCCTGGAGCTCCTAAATCCGCAGGAAGTGGATATGTTGATTTTGAAACCGTTCAGAAGTATGTGACTGAAGACATGGTAGCCAACGGCACATTTGGTGGTTTTGCTTTCTGGGACGCCTCTTCTGTGTACAGCAACACCAATGCAGAGGGAGTGTCATACATCAAGGAGGCATACGATTACCTCCACAGCAACAGTGTTTAGCATATGCCGACATGATGATGCCGACACTGGATGTTGATATAGGTATCATGAAATGAAACCTTTAAAACTGTGAACATTGACCAACTTAACCAAAACGACAAAAGAACAAAACAAATCATCTTTCAATGTTTCACCCGATGAATTTTATACCCTAGTGATTATAAAACCTTTTCAAATTGATGTAGATTGTGACAAGTAGTAGAGTGAGAGAGTGAGAGAGTGAGAGAGTGAGAGAGTGAGAGAGTGAGAGAGTGAGAGAGTGAGAGAGTGAGAGAGTGAGAGAGTAAGAGAGTGAGAGAGGAGAGAGTGAAACTGAGAGAGACCGAAACGAAATCCTCATCACTCAACAAACGCCTTCAAGTTCAATTCATTAGTGTCTTGTTTATCTTCTGCACAAAAGATTCCACGCCTAGACCCTTTAGTAGACGCAGAGCTGGTGGGTTGATGTAAACCGATTGTAAATAGGCATCTGTCCAGTTGCTCACATTATAGTCGTTTTCACAGTCTTCAATGGTCTTTTCTGAAGGAATCATGCGCGTGTGAAGCATGGGCACGTTGCTCATCTGCATTTGCACTTGGGCTTGCAGTGTGAGTGGAAGAGCCGAAACCAAAACCATGAAGTTGGTGCTAACGTCCAAGGCAGATTTCATGTTGGTATGGAATTCCCGAACCCCCGCAAGCTCTCGCACAACCGTGGCCTTGATCTTCGACAGCGAGTTTTTGCACTGTACCAACACCTTGACATCACGGCGAAAGTCAAACGACGAGTTTCGTTCGGCAAGCAGAAGAAGCGAGCCACGAGGGAGTTTGGTGCCCTGAGCAGCGTCCAGAAACCGGCTCAAGTCCCATGTCCCAATGAGATCCACACCATTATCTCCAGCACCACCGGTACGAACCAAGCCACTAAAACCCAAATGAGAAGACAAGATATCAATGGCAGCCAACTCGTAGAATGTGCCCCTGAACTGGGCGCTGAGCAAGAAGTTGCGTTTGTTTCGACACAAGTTCAAGTATTCCTGGCAAGTCTGGATGCCACGGGCGGAGCGCAAATGAGCCATGAAAAGAGCGTCTAGTCCAGCTTGGCTGCTAAAAAAGACCGTCTAGCCCAGCTTGGCTGCTAAAAAAGAGAGTCTAACGAACTCCTGATAAAAGAGCTTCTAACGAACTCCAGCTTGGCTGCTAAAAAAGTTGGCTCAGAAAGTAGCGGGCGGCCTCTTTTATAGACGAAATGTGTGATATGTGAAACATGCGCAGATCTATAGTGCATCTACAGACTACATACACGCATAGTCACGTGACTACACCTACTTGAAGGTGCGACACTAGAACTCATAAACGAACTAAAAGAACTACTGAATAGAACTAAAAGAACTAATACCAATACTTCCACCATGCTAGTCATAGTCTTGTTTCTTCTAGCGCTTGTCTATCTGCAGGAGGTGGTGATTTACAGCCAGAAACTAGGTGAAAGTCATAGGGCAGAGTTTGGACGTCTTTCCCTTGATATAGATTCTCCCACTCCCCAATTCTTGTTGGCCGCCGCCCCTGAAAACGGCCTGTTCTGTTTAGGCACTAGTGATTTGCCAGGAAAAGAATGTTTTTCATATCAAGAAACGGAAAAGCCTCTTACGGGTCAATTCCGTGTTTATGTCAGCGACGGCAAAATCGAGGACGTGAGTTTTGCAAGGGATGAAGAGTTTTCTGTGGAAATGATGAAATTGCAGACGGCGCCGCGGCCAAATTTACAGCCCGCAACGAAGCCCGCGGTGCAAATACCAAACACGAAGAAAGTGGTGCGGAAACGAGTGGTGGAAAACGAGGAGGGGGAGAAAGTGGAGATTGAGGAGGAGATTGACGAGGTAGTGGAAGTGGACCAACGTTCGTGGATCCAGAAAAACTGGATGTATGTTGTACCACCCTTGGTGATTTTCATGATCATGACCCCGGAAAAGTAACTGTTGACACTGGGACTTTTACAAGTTTAGAAATCAATCCTAGATGTCTTGGACTTATAGTTTTCTGATGATTGAAGCTACATTTACACTACTTCAGAGAGAACCACGGGGAGTATCACAATCACGTTCAAAAAGTTCATTGTTTTGGATTTGATCAGATCAAACCTCATTGACTGGTTATCAAAAAGGGCATATCTTGATTAAAGGCTCAACAAAGTTCAATGTTTGAGAGTACGGGTACGTGAAATCGAGTGCCTTGACTTTAGAGTGCTCATGGATTGAATTTCAAAAAGTTGATGATTATCATGGTCCAAAGGAATGTGATTGAATGCTTGAAACAGGCAATGGGTGATTGATTGAGTGGTATCTGAGAAGAATTCTTATCAGACTACCATCAGCATGTTGATTGATTTTTCCCATGGGTTCTAGAAGGGATTGTGATTTTCTTATCTGGGAAGGTGATTTCAGTTGAGACGAGTATGAAGATTACCAAGAGGATCCATAAATGTCGAGGCAAGCTTGTCCGATAGACTCCACCAAACCCAGAACTGTTGAATTCTCTGAGTTTGCAACTACGAACTGTGATTAACAAAACTTGACATGATATACTTGCTGATGCTTGAAGTTTTGAACATGTACAAAGAGGTATGAATGATCTCGAATGTTTTTAGTTGGAAAGAACCCGTGAAAGTGAAATTACTCGAGTCAGGTGATTAATACATCATGAAGTACCAATAATATTGAGCACCTCAGAATCGTGGATACTATAACATTTCCATGAGCGAGAGAAATAGAGGACCATATCGAAATGATTTTCTTGATTATGGAGATCGCACCACAGTTGGGAGTACTCACAGAGATTTATATTAATTTAAGGTCATTAACAAATAGTTTAAGTATATAAGATCAAACTTCAAGAATCTAGGTGTATTCATGGTGTACATTCTGTATACTCCAGTAGTCTTGGTGTACATTCTGTATACTCCAGTAGTCTTGGTGTACATTCTGTATACTCCAGTAGTCTTGGTGTACATTCTGTATACTCCAGTATCCATAGTCTACATTCTGTATACTCCAGTAGTCTTGGTCTACATTCTGTATACTCCATTATCCATAGTCTACATCCTATATACACCAGTAGTCCAATTGTACAAGTATTTGTCTTAGTTTAAATTCTAATGCTAGTCTATGGTCTATATCCATAGTGTGTACAGTGTTTAAAAGTGTTCAAGCCAGCGCGCAAAAATTCAACCAGCGCCAAAAATTAACAAACTAATTCAAAATTTTACAGTCTCTTCAAAATTATACATACAATATTTCAAAATTATAAAACCAAATAAAAGTTTTAATATACAGCATAACATGGAAACTACTTGAGTTTTATCCGTTTGGCCATTGATTGGAAGACTTCGACAATAGAATGTAGCAATCAGCAAGATATAAACATCTGATTACTGAAAACTATTAAAAGTTGGTGTGAAACATTATGCCATTTGGTATGATAATTTAAAGGTATGAATAATTTAAAGGTATGAATAATTTTGAAAAAAACTGTGAATAATTTTGTCGCACAGTTCTAAACTAATACACCAACTTTATTACAATTCAATATTCCAAATATTTATTCTGGAATTTTCCTATGTACTATATTTTGGAGTCTTGCAGTTCCAATCAATGATCAAACAGACAAAACTGAACTAGTTTCCTTTTATCCTGTGTATAACAACTTGTATTCAGTGTTTAGGAATGTGCGACGAAACTTTTGAATTATTAATTTGTTATTTTGCTAGTGTTTGAATCATGTTGCGCGCTGCTCTGAATCATATAAAGAATACTGTTTTTATAGTTTACACTCTATAAAATCAACTTAGAAAACATTAAATGCATATTTATAGGGGTGATGAAGTAATCAGTAGTAGTCAGTTTATGTACTTTTTGACTCTGACTTTGACTACGACTCTAAAAATTATTAAAACCAAATGGCATAATGTTTTACATCAACTTTTAGTACATTTCTGTTAGATTCTTGTAGATAACATTAATACTAAATACTTAGCCTAATCGTTGATGCTCCTCGAACGAGGAATCTCGGGCTCTTTTATAACCCGAGAGAAACTGCTATGGTTGCTGGTTGTCGAGCCATTTCTGCCTAATTGCTGGCTAATAAAGAGATCACGTGATAAGCACGTTTGACAGGGCCTTTCGTGGTTCCTCTTCTAACCGCACAGCGTAGCTATAATTTGAACCAGTGGGTAGTGTGATACCCATGGTGGATCTGACGAGTAATTAGATATTTATAACTGGACGATTGCTTTTATACTATTGTTGGAATCTTCCAATCAACGGTCGAAACGGGCAAAACTAAGTTTATAATATATATAAAAACTTGTATTTGGTTTGAATAATTTTGAAACATTTGTTTGAATATTTGTCGCACTGGTATGAATAATTGTCGCATTGGTATAGTCTTTTTCAAAACTATTCATACCAAATGGCATAATGTTTCACACCAACTTTATTATATTTCAGTAATCAGATATTTTATATCTCGAGTATTGCATATAAATACTATTCTTGGAATCTTTCAATCAACGGCCAAACGGACAAAACAAAAGTAGTTTTCATATTATGCTGTATACACTGTTTTTCAAAATTATTCATACCAGCGCGCAAAATTATTCAAACCAAATGGCATAATATTTCACAACAACTTTAATGGAATTTAGTAATCAGAAATTTTATTTGGTCAGTTGCTTATATATACTATTCTTGCAGTCTTCCAATCAAGGGTCGAAACGGGCAAAATTGAAGTAGTTTTCATGTAATCCTGTTATTAAAACAGGTTTGAATGATTGTGGTGCTGGTTTGAATGATTGTGGTGCTGGTATGAATAATTTCGTTGCACTGGTATGAATAATTTTGAAAAATACTGTACACTTAGAGCTCACTCCCGGTAATTCCACTTTCGCACCCAAAATCAGCTATACCCTAGAATTCTCCTTAAATTTCTCCATCAAAAAATTTTCAGCCTAGATAAAACGGATCCTGTAACGCTACTTCAGACCCTTTTTCAGCACATCCATTGGAGTTGGTTGGAAACAAACCCGTGCACCCGCGCATACTATCTGCAGGCAGCCTATCAGAAGAAAATGATTCGCATTTACTAACCTCTGCGGTAAGCCAATCGCCAATTCTCAGTACGCTAAAAAAACAGATTCCTCCTAGGAAAAGAGCACCCCTTTTGACCAACCCAAAGCGAATAGTGGCGACAGGCTAGATTCAAAGAGAATAGTCTTCCAAGTTTGAAGTCATCCTAGTCATCACTGCTTATTAGTCTGGACTTAACCACTCAGTCACTGCTTATTAGTCTGGAGTTACCACTCAGTCATCTCCCTTCACTGCAACACTTCTAGTCTTAGTTGTGAAGTTGGATTTGCCAAGCATGTTGAGAACGCTAAGAGTATCTAAAAGATGTTTAAACGTGTCGGCCCGGCGCTTCAACGAAGTGTCGGTGACCGTGGACGGAAAAACAGTTTCAATTGAGGCCGGCTCGTCAATCATCCAGGCCGCCGATAAAGCAGGAGTGGTGATCCCCCGCTACTGCTACCACGACAAATTGGCCATTGCAGGAAACTGCCGTATGTGTCTTGTGGACGTGGAGAGAATGCCCAAGTTGATTGCTTCTTGTGCCATGCCCGTGCAAAATGGTATGGTGGTGAACACCAAGTCTGAGAGAGTGCACAAGGCACGCGAAGGTGTCACAGAGATGTTATTGGAAAACCACCCATTGGACTGTCCGGTGTGTGACCAGGGAGGCGAGTGTGACTTGCAAGAGCAACTGCACCGTTACGGGTCGGACCGTGGCCGTTTTTCCGAAGTCATGGGCAAGAGGGCCGTGGAGAATAAGGCCATTGGGCCTTTGGTCAAGACCTCCATGAACAGATGTATTCACTGCACGAGGTGTGTTCGTTTCATGAACGATGTGGCTGGCGCGCCAGAATTGGGAACCACCGGCAGAGGAAACGACTTACAAATTGGCACTTACATTGAGAGAAACATCAACTCGGAGATGTCGGGAAATGTCATTGACTTATGTCCTGTGGGAGCATTGACATCCAAGCCCTATGCCTTCCGTGCCAGACCCTGGGAATTGAAGAGAACTGAGACCATTGATGTCATGGATGCCGTTGGCTCCAATGTGCGTGTGGACGCCAGAGGTATTGAGGTGATGAGAGTGATGCCTCGCTTGAACGATGAGGTGAATGAGGAATGGATCTCTGACAAGTCCCGTTTTGCATGCGATGCGTTGAAATCCCAGAGATTGACTACTCCGTTGATCAAGTCCGGCTCCTCTTTCGTGCCTGCTACATGGGATGAGGCCTTGTCCACTGTGGCTGCGGCCTACTCCAAGCTCAAGCCTGTGGGTGATGAGTTCCAGGCCATTGCCGGTGCTTTGTCGGATGCCGAGTCCATGGTGGCCTTGAAAGACTTGGCCAACCGCTTGGGATCCGAGAACACCACCACCGATGTGAAGCAGGCCACAGAAGCTCATGGTGTGGACGTGCGCGCCAACTACATCTTCAATTCCACCATCGATGGTATTGAGGACGCAGACCATATCTTGATTGTGGGGTCCAACCCAAGACACGAGGCTGCGGTTTTGAATGCCAGAATCAGAAAAGTTTGGTTGAGATCGGGCTTGGAAATTGCCCATGTTGGCCAGGATTTCGAGTCCACCTTTGACTTCCAGAAATTGGGCAGCTCGGCCAAGGACTTGAAGTCTGCTCTTTCGGGAGCTTACGGCAAGAAGCTTGCTGGTGCATCCAAGCCATTGATCATTGTGGGCTCGGGAGTAGCAGCTTCGGAAGATGCCAATGCTATCTACAGTGCGGTTGCTGAGTTTGCTTCGAAGAACGCCAACTTCAGCACCCCCGAATGGAATGGAGTCAACTTGTTGCACCGTGAAGCATCGCGTGTGGCCGCATTGGACCTTGGGTTCCAGAACTTGAACAAGCCCACCAATCCCGCCAAGTTCGTGTACTTATTGGGCGCCGACGAGGTCAAGGGCGCCGATATCCCCAAAGACGCCTTTGTCGTTTACCAGGGCCACCACGGAGACGTTGGAGCATCGTTGGCCGATGTGATCTTGCCCGGAGCTGCATACACGGAGAAGTCCGCCACGTATGTAAACACCGAAGGAAGAACACAGGTGACCAGAGCAGCTACCAATGCGCCTGGCGCTGCCCGTGAAGACTGGAAGATTGTGCGGGCATTGTCGGAGTACTTGGGAGCAGCATTGCCATACAACGACTTGATCTCGGTCAGAGAGAGATTGGGAGACATAGCACCCCATTTCGTGCGCCACGATGTGGTGGAGTCGGTCAGCCAGGACATTGCCAAGCTCGGATTGCAGGACATTGCCAAGAGACACAAGACAGCAAAGATCAGCGGTGTGGGGCTCATGAACCCGATCGACAACTTCTATTTTACGGATGTGATTTCGCGGTCATCGCCCACCATGGCCAAATGTGTATCAGCATTTGGCGCCAAGATCGACAAGATCAAGGACCCCAAGCCAGAGGTGAGCATTGCCTGAGTGTATAATATAGCATGTGTGAATAGCACCATAGGTGGAATGAACAAAGAGTGATAGAAGAGAGTAGGATGTAATTACATTGGATATAAGATAGTTTATTCTAGTCTTGTGTATTCTTATGTATTCTTATGTATTCTTATGTATTCTTATGTATTCTTATGTATTCTTATGTATTCTTATGTATTCTTATGTATTCTTATGTATTCTTCTTATGTATTCTAGTCTTATCTATTCTAGTATTATCTATTTTAGTCTTATCTATTCTAGTCTTATCTATTCAGTATTTGTCTTGTAAAGTGTTTCAATTATTCAAACTAGCGCGCAAGACAGAATGGTTCAAACCTGTGCGCGAAATGTTTCGAACTAGAAAATAAAATGGTCAAAAGCTTCGTCGCACTTCGAACCAAATACAAGTGTTATATACAAGATAAAGGAAACCAGTCTAGTTTAGTCCGTTTGCCATTGACTCCTAAATGTAGTGTATATGTGGCATTTCTCCAGATTAAGATTCAGAATATTGAAATTTAATAAAGTTGGTGTGAAACATTATGCCATTTGGTTTGAAAGATATGCGATGTGGAACGAAACTTTTGAAATATTGAATAATTTTGTCGCACTGTAAGAGGCAATTCTAGATTAAGATTTCAGAAATTAATATTTGAGATTTCAGAAATTAATATTTGAGATTTCAGAAATTAAATTAATACAGTATTTTTCAAAATTTTCATACCAGTGCGACAAATTATTCATACCAATATTTCGAAATTATTCAAACCAAATGGCATAATGTTTCACACCAACTTTAATGGAATTTAGTAATCAGAAATTTTTTGAACAGTTGCTTATATTTACTATTCTTGCAGTCTTCCAATCAACGGTCGAAATGGGCAAAACTAAAGTAGTTTCCATGTTATGCTGTATATTAAAACTTTTATTTGGATTGAATAATATATTGGTATGAATATTTTTGTTGCATTGGTATGAATAATTTTGAAAAATACTGTAAGTAATGACTGAGAAAATGAGAAATAAAGTGTTTTTAAAATTATTCAACTAGTGCGACAAATTATCCAATATTTCAAAATTATTCAACTAGTGCGACAAAATTATTCAAACCAAATAATCACACAACTTTAATAGATATCAGTAATCAGATATTTTTATCTAGACGATTGCTTAAATTTACTATTCTTAGAGTCTTGCAATCAAGGCAAACAGACAAAACTAAAGTATTTTCATGCTGTATATTAAACTTGTATTTGGTATGAATATTTTGCACTGGTTGAATATTTTGCACTTGAATATTTTGGTATGTTAATTTTGTAATACTGTATGAGTGAGCATTTATCCTTCAACAGATTCTCATTCTCGCTCACTCCATCCACAATCTACTCAGCAATGAAGCGAAAAGAGGCATTTTCGCAGCGCTACCAGATCCGCAGCGCGTGTGCGCGGTGTCACCGGCTCAAGAGCAAGTGCGTGTATGAAGACCCAGACTTTGTTCTGTGCAAGAGGTGTTTTGACTTGGGCATCAAATGCTCTACTGATGAAGATCCTACGGCCAAGCGGATTCGCAAGAGACAGAATCCGTCGCGGCTAGTAAGGCTTTTGGGTGAGTTGGACAAGGAGTTGGCCCGGGTTAGAGGGAATGGGGGCGAGGGGAATGGGAATGGGAATGAGGGTAAGGGGAATGGGGGCGAGGGAAATGGGAATGAGGGTAGGGAGAATGAGGGTAAGGAGAATGGGATTGGGATTGAGGAAAAGGGGAATGGGATTGGGATTGAGGAAAAGGGGAATAAGGGTAAGGGTATCGAAGGCATTGAAGATAAAGAGGAAGGGAAAGGCATCCCCCACAGAGAAACAGTCTCCAGACTCTTTGCTTCGGTGTTGGATCATGCTGAACACTTGGGCCTTTCTCAAAACTTAGCCAATGTGCTTCCTCATGACTCTCGTTCCAGATATACATACTTTCTCGTTCATATGCGGCCGCTGTATCCCATTCTTATGATCCCATCTCGTTTCTCTGATTATGATGTTTGTTTGAAAGAAAGCCCAGAACTTCTTCTGGCTTGCATCTATGTCACTACCATTCATCATCATGCTGGACTCCAGGAACAGAGTAACCAGGGCAACCATGGAAAGATCCAAAACCTGTTTGGAAATCAGTCAAATTCTTATGGCAACCAGTCTCTCAAGTCTTACATCGACAAGACTCTAGCGCAGCTCGTGTTTGTCCAGGCCAATGACTTCTCATCCAACCTCGTCACTACACTCATAGTGCTTTCGCTTTGGAATCTTCCGGCAGGAAAACCTGGCCATTTCAAGAGTCACATGGACCTCTTGATTGCCTACTCAGTGTCCATCTGCATTGATATCAGCGCCGACCTGGACTTGGATATGCTTCGCTCGTTTGTATCGGTGTTCTGTTGCTGTGGGTCGCTTTCGCTCTCGTTATCCAGGTTTCGATTTGTGCTGTGGCTGAAAAAACTCCTGTTGGCAGTTCAGATCTTGAGCAATACGTTGGTTGCTGAAGATACTTTCTTGTGTGGCTACCTGCGTATGATCGTGGAGGGCCTCAAGCTTATGGACTTTTTCAATGATGTGTCGCTTCTGGCGAACTCTGTGGCCTCAGAGAAGGAGCTTGCCGATGCACTTCCACTGTTTCACGAAACTACGCCTTTGCCCGTGGTGTTGGGCCGTATTTCCGAGTCACAGGACATTTTGTGCTTGGAAACCCCCTACTCCTTTGACAAGTCGCTCACTGGCTTGTCCCAATATGCACCCCGGTGCCTTGTGCTTGTGTCGTATCACCAGATCATGACTATGGCCTATGAACATGCACTTGGACTCTGTATCTTTCACGTTCAGATGCACCAGATGCAGAGAACCCCTTCCGATTACCTGGCCACCATGACAGACTTGATCAGTCGCATTGAGGACTCAAGCTCCATGATTCTTGCATGCGTTGTTCATGTGTGGGAGACGGGGTGCTTACTGGATTTTCCCACGTTGATATACTACCGGGTTCTTTCAGCGTTGATGGTACTTGTACGGGTGAGCATTGTTGTCAAGTCAGATATTGTGAAGAACCACATGGGGAGAAGCATAGGGTTTGATTTGCTTGGGTTTTACAAAAAGATTGTTGAAGTGTTTGAGCTTGGGGAGATTCTGTTTTCTAAGGAAGTGGATGAGAAAGTGCAGACTACTCAGTTTACTGAAGAGGAGTCTCAGAAAGTGAGGTCTCAGAAAGTGAGGTCTCAGAAATTCAAGTCTCAGAGTAGGTCCCAAAACATGTCCCCAGTCCAGGAACGCTTCTCAGTGATCTTAAAAAAAATCAAGGCATGGATCTTGGCCATTGAAAATAATACCGTGGGTTTGAGTGCAATCAAAGTCAGTCTACCCAAAGGCAAGGAAGTTGAGTACTTAAAGACACCTCTGGGAAGGTACGAGGCAAAGGAAGAGGGAAATGAGAGAAACCAAGACTTCTTCCCAAATCTTGGTCCACTGCTACAGTCACACTATGAGGTGGTATCGGATTCGACCATCCACGGCATATTCAAGGAGCTAGAAGATGATATTGAGAGGTTTCTAGATCCTTTCAATGATAATCCGTTCCGAACAGACGAGCTCTTTGGCTTTGAATGATATACGACTATTTTATTATCAGCGTATCAAAAAACATACAAAATAGAATAAAAGGGTTGATTGAACTATTAAAACTTGAACTTTTCCGTATTGGTCTTGGGGTTTGGTACATTTGACTCGTTTGGCTGATGATGCTTTTCTGTTGACCCAGAATCCTGACTTGCAATGTCATACTTTTGTTTTCCACTGAGAAGTCCAGTACCCTGGCCATTGGTCAGTTCCTGGAGGACAGTGTATAAAGAGCCTGTAGTTGATTCTGTGGAGGATGATGTATTCTTGTAACGAGAAAACTCGGAGATGTTCACCTTAGCAGGTTGATCTGGATCTTCTTCTCTCTCTCTCTCTTGCTCACCATCTTCCTCTTCTCCTTCCTCTTCTCCTTTCTCTTCTCCTTCCTCTTCCCCATCACTAGCTTCCCCATCACTAGCTTCCCCTTCACTAGCTTCCCCTTCACTCTCTCCATCATCCATCTCCCCCCAGGTCTCTGCCATGAAATCTAATGGTAATGTCCCGTCCGGAAACTGTACCCTATACCCCGTGTTCAGATATGTTATGTCTAAACCAGGAATTATAAGGTTCTTATAGGAAGGTGGTTTGCCCAAATCGTGCATGAGTGATATCCACGGTGGAGGCCCTTCGCCAAACCCAACGGCACTTCGTAATGCCTGTGACACAATTCCTGGCCGAAGACGTACAGAAACATCGTTTTTGCAGAGATCTCGACCCTCGGAATATACATGGCCAAAGGTAAGCGTGTCCGGGCGCGTCTGGTGCTTGAAAAATGCATCGTGAAGCCTCTGGTAATCAATGTCCAACTTGCCCATTTTCGGCTGCACTCGGTCCCGCTGCAGCTTCTTGAGCAGGTCCGGGTCATGGTTGCGCATTTCCGAGATTCCAGTACTGGCAATGTACTTGGGCAACTGGAACGGTGGTTTCTCCAGGCCCCGTTTGGACGAGAGATAGTCCTTTTTCTGCTGCCAGTGGGAAGGCACGTCCACATGATTGACACCTGTTTTGAGGTATACCACGAGAAACGGGTCGGGAGCATCGGCATCAAACCACTCCACCATCTGTGGCCTGGATGTGGCAGTTTTAAGCTCGGCCACTGATGGCTTGACACGAGCCTTAGACTTTTTGGGGAGCTCTGTGTGGGTTTCTTCGTCGCTGGACTCCGACTCATCGGAATTCTGGTCACTTTCGACTATAGGTTTTGGATTCGACTGGATTTCTTGGAATTTGGAGAAGACGCTTAGGTATTGCGCCGCTAGAGGCGTTTCATCTGGCTCCAGAGTATCTTTGAGTCCAGAATAGAGTTGTAGAAGAGAGCTTTTGGGTTCATCTGTATCTGGAGATTTGATTGTATCTGTAGATATATTTGTATCTGTAGATTTGATTGTATCTGTAGATATATTTGTATCTGTAGATTTATTTGTATCTGCCTCTTCTGTAGCTTCAGCTATACCATGATCCTTATGCTTGAGATCTTCATTGCCTGGTTCTTGATTTGCCTGAGTGATTTTGTGATTCTCCAATTTTCGTAGCTTTTGCTTTTCACGTCTGAACTGATTCTTTGATCGTTTTGCCATTGGTATTTTATTCTCTATAAGTATTAGTATTGGATTAGTCTGTATCTGTATTAGTAGTCTCTATTAGTAGTGTATTAGTAGTGTATAGTAGTGTATTAGTCTCTATTAGTATTGGATTAGTCTGTATCTGTATCTGTATCTGTATTAGTAGTCTCTATTAGTGTATTAGTAGTCTGTATTCAATGAGTCTATACTGGAGCGCGCGCTCGGCATCTCAGACGTCTGACTCCAATCCATAGTTCTACGATTTCTAGCATCTCCGTTTTTTCAGAAGGAGAATTCTATTTTGTAGAATTTAATTCCTCTTAATTTTCAATTATTATATAATATTCTCAGTTTTTTGTTTTATCACAATTTATGATATACTATTCTCAGTTTTTTGTATCTTCGCAATCCATAAAATATTCTCAGTTTCTTGTATATTCGCTCTACTGATGAATATTATCAGTACCAATGATGAATGTGAACTTGGCTGAATGATAAATAATTCCCACTCTGTCTAATATTTTACTATCTCTACTATATCACAGATCTTCCAATTCAATACTCTTGCAACTATTCTACAGTCACTTAAGTCTCCATTACACTGTTTTCAGAGTATTTACTGTCACACCAGTCTCCATTACACTGTTTTCAGAGTACACCAATAATCAAGTATTAATCCAAAAAGTAAAAAAGTCTATCAATTTGTATTAATCAAATGCCATTTATAACCTGATGTTTAACATAAAACTTGGTAGGAGCATTAGCGAAATAATGCTAATTACAAATGTTAAAATAGGTAAATTTATTTCAAACCAAGAAAGGAATAAACCACTAGAATAATAAAAAGTTTCGTCCATTTGCCTTGATTGAAAGATTCCAAACTACATGCAATCGTCCAGATTAAGATTTCAGAAATTAAATAATTAGATTTCAGAAATTAAATAATTAGATTTCAAAAATAAATAATTAGATTTCAAAAATAAATAATTAGATTTCAGAAATTAAATAATGAGATTTCAGAATATCAATTATGAAAGTTGTAAAACATTACGCCTTGGTTTGAAGACTGCGAAAGGGTACGAAACATTTGAATAGGTTTAAACCATTTTTTCACATTTTGCGCGAATACTTTTAAAAGCTCTGTACAAATCAATAATTAAAAGTTTCAACCCAAAACAAATTTATACAGGAAAAAACAGTCAGTTCCGTCCGTATTGGCCGATATTGGAAGATTAGTAGTAAGATTTCAGAATTTGAATTATAATTAAGTTTTCAGAATATGATTCAGAATATGAATAGAGTTGGTGTAAACATTCATTTGGTTTAATGGGTGCGAAATTTGAATTGGTTGTAATTTTACTAGGACTGAATTGGTTGATAATTTTACTAGGACTGAATTGGTTGTAATTTTGCTAGGACTGAATTGGTTGTAATTTTGCTAGGACTGAATTGGTTGCGCGCTGGTTTAAAAAATACAGTGCTTTTAAAATTATTCATACCAGTGCGACAAATTTATCATACTAATATTTCAAAATTATTCAAACCAATATTCTAAAAAGATTCGTACCTCTTAGCACAATTTTCACCAAATGACGAAATGACACCAACTTTAATAGAATTCAGTAATCAGAAAATATCTTGACGATTGCTTCTACTATTCTTGGAGTCTTCCAATTAACTGTCGAAACGGACAATACTAAAGGTTCCATGTTATCCTGGAAATAAAACTTGTATTTTGTTTGAATAATAATGTCGCACTAGTTTGAATGATTTTGAAAAACACTGTACTCTATCTATAACCTCTATATCTCTATTCTCTCATTACTTATACTAATCTAAATATATTGTAATTAAAAGTGATCTTATAGCTGGAATAATACAATGACACTTAAAAAAACATTTGCACGATTTGGCGTTGGCCAAAGCCAATGAAGCCGCTTTCATAGCTACATTTACCCAATCACGGACTATACAAAAACACTGGAGATGGTACTAAATTGTGACTAATCTACAATCCTATACCAATACGGTGAATATTCCAGTGTCACGCTCAGGACTCTGCCCTTGAAAATGTCTATTGTCAATGTCATTATGTAAGTCATGATAGCTATCACCAACTTGTAAACATGCATCACCAGAGCTCTGTACTAATCAGGGCTAACCCAATCGGTATGACATAACGCAGGCAAATTGATAACTTTATTAGGTTTCCCAATGAACTTTATTAGGTTTCCCAATGAACTTTATTAGGTTTCCCAATGAACTTAATTAAGTTCATTTCCCGATGGTCAAATGGCTGTTTCTGCAGTGATTTCGTATTGTTGCACATGAATCAAGCCTCCAGTCTAGAATCTAGTTACACTGGACTTTTGACATTCAGGCCAATCAAAGGATTAAACGTAACAACATAGGCAGTGTCTAATGGTCATGTTTCTTGCACTGTTCATTCATCATCAGGAAATTAGATAGTCTTTGACCAGCGATGCCAGCCATATATGGTATACTTTGATAGGAAGTGGGTTTAATGTCCGTGTTCAGGTCCATAGATCTCAGTTCATGTTCATAAAGGCAAGTTGCCATACTAAAGCAGTAGTTCAAAGTAGTAGTTCATACTAAAGCATAGATCATACTAAAGCATAGATCATACTAAAGCATAGTTCATCAGGACAACGTAGAGGCCTGTCATCAGAAGTTTGTAGGGTCAGAGAACACAGTCAACAGCAATAATCAATAATCCAGATTAAATCACTTGTAATGACTGTCAATGTCTGTCAATGTCTGTCAATGTCTGTCAATATCTGTCAATGTCTATGTCAATGACTGTACTTCTGCTTTAAAGAATCCAACTTATCTGCTACCTTGGACCACTTCGACTCCATCTCCGCATCATCATCTTCAAGAGCCTTTAAAAGAGCCTGAGCCTTTGCTTCAAGATCTTGTGTAAGTTGAATCATTGACCCACTATCGTCCTTTTTATCCGTGACTTTCACATCTCCTTTCAGAAACTCTCCGTCCGTGAGCGCGGCCGTAGTCAAGCCATTGACATTTTCCGTCATTGAATTGTCGCACGCTCACTTCAATTTAGCTCACCTAAAAATTGGAAACAAGTAGTAGGCTCTGGGTAGAAGTAGTATTGACTAGTTGACAAGTAATATTTCTTAGTGTCAATAATATTGTCAATTTATACTATCAATTTGGTAATGTCAATTGGAAAGTCAATTTCAGTCTTGGTAGTGTCAATTTTCGCCTAAACACTATCTTTTCAATTGTGAAAGTGCTGGATTGTCTGGTGTGGCAATGTGGAAGTCTTGGTGGCTTGGATCTTTTTGGTGGTAATTCGATGTGTTGGCATATGCAGTGCGCGCGCATGGACAGCTATCATTATCACAGCGTGAATCTACACTTTGTATTGACCATATACTGGACACACTGATCAAAACGGCAGGCATATTGGATATAAATTAGTGATATATTTGAGATATTTGGATTATTTGAGATATTTGGAATATTTGAGATATTTGACATTTGAGATATTTGACATTTGAGATTTGAAATTTGAGATATTTGACATTTGAGATATTCGAGATATTTGAGATATTTAGAGATCATGCTAGGCTTCCTTCTACATGCCCTTTTGGCTACAGCCCAAACTCAAACTCCCTACAATATCCGACTCTATGAGTCGTTCCTCCCTTTCAATATCGCACACTCCCTAGCCGAATCACAGCTGCTGAATACTAGCTACCAGTATCACTACGTTGGAAATGATCTGTACTTGTGTGAACTCCCGGCCCATGTGCCCCCTCTTCCCCAACCCAGTGGCAAGCCAGACGCTGCAGTGTTGGCCAGTGCCGTGGATTTGATCCAGAGCTCCTTCTCCAGTGACTCGTGCGTTTGGGCCTACGATCTTCGTCGCTCCTACTGGACATATGCGTTTTGCAACGGCGATAAAATCATCCAATACCACGAGGCGGCGCCTTTGGCCGAAAGGGGCAAAACACATTTGGCCCAGATGCCTAACCACGTGTTTGTGTTGGGCCGTTTCCAGAAATCCTCGTCCCACGATGTGCTCTTTGAAAACCAGGCCTCACCCGCGCTGTATGAACACTACGTCAATGGCGAGGCAAGGCGCACGGCCACGCTCAAAGAGGAGCAACTGTCGCCGTTTTCCCACTCCTCAGCCCAGAAGGTGGTGCTGCAAATTGTCACGGATGGCTCGATGTGTGATATGACCGGCCAGCCCCGAACTATTGAGGTGGTGTACAAGTGTGACTCGTCTTTGCTGCTGAAAAAACCGCAGATTGTCGAGGTGCTGGAGATCAAAGTGTGCCACTACAAAATGCTCATTCACATACCCAAATTGTGCACGCATGAGGCCTTCATTCCTGACAAGTACGTGCAGGACCATTTGGTCAACGTCAATTGCCAGCGTGTGGACCCGGAAAACTTGGGTGTCGGGTCTTTTCTTCTGTTTGACGGATTCCTCAATAAAACCGTCCTTCGCATCCATCCTGCGTTTCCTGTCCGCGCCGATAACCGCATCAACATCGCAGACCACCACCTAGTGCCGTTGAACCGAGGCTTCTACATAGCGCGGAGCAAGACAAACCCCACTTCTGAAAGCGAGTACTTTAACCAACGCAATGTGATTTTGTTCAATGGCTTTTATGAAACGCTCCTGGATCTCAATGTTCAGTTTGCCCGGGCCATGATCAACTCCATCGGTACCAAGCTTCTAGCTCCCATTGCTATTCGAAATGGCGCAGGTGAAGTTGGCCTCAATTCTATACTCGAGTGGCTGCATACGTTTGTGCTTTTTTTTGAGATCTACGACTACAAAGGAGAGTTGGTGGGTATCTCCAAGATTTCTCACGATGCGTCACGTGGAGAGCGGGCCATCTCCGCTGCTATTCTCGACCCCGACACTTTGCTTGATAACGAAGGCGACGAGATGGAGCTAGAGACGTTTGCACGGCCGGATTTCGAGGCTCCTATGGAAATGTGGAACTTCCAGGTTTTTGATGAGCATGGAAAGCCATTGAAGAAGAAGCATATGGGATCTGTGCAGGATGCCACAGTCTCCCGTCTTTTAATTGTTCATAACCGGGGCTGGGAAAACAACAGGGTCAAAATGGAGGTGGTGGATGAACAATCGGGTTCTGTTTTGCCTGGAGGCTATACAGGAGAAAACGAATATAGCTTTGTTCTTGAAGGACCTCGAGAGTCCGTTGAGTACAAGATCAAGCCAATTGAGGCGTACCAAGAATTCTATGGATTTCGCGTGGAAGTTCGCGATCAGGATGCCATTTTTGAAGGTGGAGAAAGTTCTGAAGGTGAACATGTTGATGCACAAGACCGGCTCAGTGAAGTATTAAAGAGAATAATCGAGGAAAGTACGAAGAGATTTTTGATAAAGGGAGGATACAATCGGGAAGGAGAAGGAGAAGGAGAAGAAAAAGTTGCAGAAGGAAAAGGAGAAAAAGTTGCAGAAGGAAAAGGAGAAAAAGTTGCAGAAGGAAAAGGAGAAAAAGTTGCAGAAGGAAAAGGAGAAGAAAAAGTTACACAAGAAAAAGATGTTGGAAATCAAGTTCGAAATGGAGATCAAAAAAATTCCCATGTCATTGACCAACTCTAACTGTCTTTTCAGTGCTCACATATACGCAGATCACGTCGCTTGCGGCGTACCATACAGCACGCAGGCGCGCCAGTACCTGCGAAAAATCTTAACCTACTACACATCTCTACATCGGGTAAGCAGCACTATCACCTATCTAGCAAGCTATCAAGTAATAGAATCTCGGAGTGTCTAACCCTGAGTCCGGCATACAAGACCTTTGTCTCGCCCCCTTTCCACCCAAGTGCCTCTTGCCAAAAAGTTCTCTTCCCTCCCCAAGCTCCATTCACAACGATAATGATGTTGCCACGAATTGTTAGTGCCGCCGGTTCGGCGTCCAGAACTTGCAAATCACAAGTCTGTGCCACTCGAAACATCTCATTCCTCAAAAAACTTCTTTCATTGGACTCCAGTGATGTTGAAGACTCAGAAAGACCTGTTTACTACTGGGATGAGTCTCCATACCACGATATTCGAACGCGAGCAGCTTTCATCCGGGCCAAGGCCAAGTGTCCCGTGACTCAGAAACCCGTGAACTACGTTTGTCCCCATTCAGGCATTCCTACACACCATGACCAGGACGCATACGAACAGGATACTGAGTACCATGCCAAGAAAAAGTACGAGTTGCTTAAAAAGGTCAACTTGTACGAGCACGACTTGCGGTCCGGCCGTAAGTTCAACGAGTTTGTGTTTCCTGGGCCTGTGGAACACGACTTTGCCACGTCCGTGGGGTCGTGGGACTCGTTCTTCTATACACGTGACTTCAACCCTATGAACACTGAGTTCAATTTGGCTGCTGCCACCAAGGTGTTGACTTATCCCATTACCATTGCATCGCTCATGCACAAGTGGTCTCCCTACGAAATGGAGCCCAAGGGCCCCGTGACCTTGGAGGGACTCCGGTCCACTGCGGCCTTGAAGTACTCGCTCTATTCTCCGTCCAAAAGCAAGGAGTCGGAGGTGACCTTCAAGGATAGACCCATGCGTATCTTCATTTTGGGAGCCAAGATGGAGGCCATGCTTCCAGGATATGTGTGGAAACAGTTCGGCTACCTCTTCCCCGACACCAAGTTCCAGATCCACTTGATTGGGCCCCACTCACATTTCGACGTGGAATCCAAGAACTTCACGCCTTCTGATAGGCCTCATGGAAGACCTATTGTCACAGGCTATGACGAGCAGATTGTCATCCACCACCACACAAAGTACTTTCACGAGATCTACGATACGGGAGACTTGTTTCCATTTGACCCATACTTGGATTGCTTCTTTCTTTTCCACCCGGGTTTCCGCACAGCAGACGAGATCCACTGGGATAAGTCATTGAAGGGCTTACTAGAGTCTAAGTGTGCAGTATACGTGACTGGCTACCACGCCAAAGACTTGCAGCGGGAGTTGAGCTGGCTCGAGAGCCACCCGTTGTACGAGGAGACGGATATTTTGATGAGGCCCACCGAGAATATTTTTGGGTCGACCAAGTTGGACTTGGTGGATTCGAACCCCACCGAGACCTTCCAGGCCAACCACGATATGTTTGCATTTAGAGGAAAGAGGTATCATGCCATTCGGGCCTGATGTATATAGGAATGGACTACAGTACTGGTATATTTTGACTTTGTAGGGAAATCAGTACTGGTATAGTGTATTTTGACTTTGTAGGGAAATCAGTACTGGTATAGTGTATTTTGACTTGGTAGGGAAATCAGTACTGGTATAGTGTATTTTGACTTTGTAGGGAAATCAGTACTGGTATAGTGTACAGTCTTTTTCAATATTATTCATACCAATGCAACAAAATTTTTCATACCAGTGCGACAAAATTATTCATACCATAATACAAAAATATTCATACCAATATTACAAAATTATTCATACCAAGTACAAGTTGTATTATACAGCATAACATGGAAACTATTTTAGTTTTGTCCGTTTC